>JAOTRQ010066759.1:0-12903 GCA_028565875.1 Hoplisoma paleatum
GGGGTCCAGCTGCCCGTCACCCGTCTCAGCCACTCCCCCTGCATTCTATTGTCTCTGCCTTGCAATACTATAATAAACCCTCCATTGTATCCGCATCACCGTCTCCAGAACATTCTTTGCATACAGATTGTGACACTAACATAACAGCTACAGCATTTTGTAGAAAAACTACAACAAAATTAGTGATTAAAATATATACAGGACTGCTAATAATATTCATTGCTCCTAATGTAGGCTCAACTCTGATTTACTCAAGGCTTTTGCATTGAAATGTCCAGCACAAGTCTGGTAAATAAGCTTTTTTGTTTTTGTCTAAGTTCTGTCAATTAAAATACAAACAGCTTGCAACTGGTCCTGAGACGGTATTGATGCATGGATATTGTCTTTTTGTATAAAACTAAATTATAAACCCTTCCTATCCAAAAAAAATACATTTACATTGATTGACTTGTAATGGCGTACGGTTGATACAATTATGTTTTGATATTTTGTCAGTCCCACAGCTGCGTCCCTTTCAGCAGGTCTGAATAAATGACGACTCAATTATTGTCATTGTTTTGACTGCAAACACATTCCATCTATCTTGCTGACATGGAACGCCACTCAAAAAGTGTTTAAACTGCTCCACGTGGCAATGGAACTAAGGACCTTCTAACTGTAAAGCGGTGCTTCCCTCCAAAACATCTTGTTTCTCATTTTTCTTATTTAAAGTTGCATTAGATGAAATTTCATCTAATGCAACTTTAAATAAGCAACTATTTAATTGGTTTATTTAGTAAAGCATTTCATTTGTCAAAGTAAAAAACTTTACTCTAATATAAAAAAAATATATTTTAAATGTTGCAATTTGCAATTAGTTAAAGTTGTTAGTGTGTGATGATACTTTCTAACTCACATTCCCAGAAATTAAAGATCTGTGGAACTTGTTGTTCAGTGTGAGTGAGATGTAAATATAAGATTTTGCTCGGCTGTGCTGTCATTAAAGTGTGGCAGGGATGTTAACTGTTTAAAAAAGGTTTTTCAATGAATTGATCTGTGTTATAAGCCCTATATAAGCCCCAAATATATGCAATTCCACTGGACATTTCCAAGGATATAAGGCATATTAACAGCCTTCCTGTGGGTCCGTATACAACACTGGACTTTATTAGCATTGGTCACTGTATAGTCACTTTATCATTACCTGGACATGCTTGGTCACTAAGTCACTTTAACACCCAGCCACTGTATTCTCTTTTTTTATAACTTACCTTTTTTACTTTTTAACTTTATTGTTCACACTTATTGTTTACATTTATAATCTATTTTCATTAATCTTGTTAACTGTAATTTTGAATGTTCGGGTGGAGTAGTTACAAAGCATTTCACTGCACTGTACTGTGTATAACTGTGTATGTGACAAATAAACTTTGATTTGATTTGTATAGTAAAAATGCCTTAAAATTAAACATCTTTTAAACCAAAAATCAACTGACAAGAATCTTGATGGAATAAACCCCGAATAAAACAGAGCAATGAATGTCTGAACGAATGGATGTACAAGTGCCTATTTTTTGTAAGGCATCAGATAAAGCCTAATTTTCTCCATTTGTTTCCCATTTCCATGAGTCTGTGCATGCTAGCATGTTCGGTAGCATTTGTAAGTGTGTGTGCCTACCATGGCATCAGCATGTGTGGTCCAGAGTGAGTGATCAGTCTGCTTTTTATTTTGCTCTCCACAGGCCTTTGCTCTGACTGGGCTTTCTATCGATTGCCTCCATAACCAACTGATTGTGCTTCGTTTCACGTTCTACCAATATGTGGAAACTTAACACACCTGCTTCACTTCAAGTGCCTGTGAAGGTACACATGATTGAGGGGATTATGGTTCATGCTGTATTTAATAATTGTGAGAACCGTACACTTTTAGAACATATAGTTATTTGGATTAAAATATATATTTTGTATTGGATTCTTTTCAAACTTGCATCTAATGCACCTCGACCACCCCGACCACTCACACATACACAAAACTTTACTCACAAACCACTAAAATCATTTGCCCCTATTAAATGTCGTGCCCATTTGGACAGGTGCCCTAGAGATTGCAAACCCATTCTCTAGAAAACATCATACTGTACTTCCTGTGTCACTGAGGACTTGGGTCTCTAGTGCTATAAACTTATTAAACAATTAAATACAATCATCCATCCAACTATTTCGAGTCGTTCCAACTTCTGTGTGTTGGTTATGTGACAGAATTGTTTATTTGTATAGAACCTCCTCGGCACCACACATGTGAGCTTCACTCAATACATGAGTTATATTCAATAGATTCACCATTCAGCTGTTGGATTTACGTGCACCATGCCTAATAACAACAAGAAGAATGGCTTCAGGCAAAGAAAAATCGCACAGAATGTTTGTATTGTATTGTTGGCTGCAAAGAACAACAAAACTACTAACCCCCTCTCCCAGCCAAAGAACAATTGCTAAGGATCGTCTTTTAAGGAGGTTTTGTGTGCAAACTTTACCGCCACTAAACAGCAGACTGCATTGATAATCATGGACATGAAATTACTTACAAATAATGACTTTTCTCACTGTAATAACTAACTTATTCATGTTTGCTATTAGAACAAGATAACACTGCTAGCCCCCTATGTAGTAGTTTCCTCTTTTCTGAATTGCAAATGCAGCACACAGCCAATCACGTCATTTTATAGCTCGATAAGTTATGAAAGTAATGCATGTTTTTGTATTAAATGCTTTCAAAGTGTAAACATGGTGTAGGTGTTACTGGTACAGCAACAGTTTATTAACATAGAAGTGATGTAGCTCAAAACAGTGTCTTCTCAAAAAAGGGCGAAACAAGATTATAACAAACTTAAACTATTTTTGTGGGATATTATGCTTGCTAGAATTAACCAAGGTCAGAACTTGTTTTCAATGGATTTTACAACCTACCCTATCTTACATAGGATTTGTACATCACTATATTCTTTTGAATATACTTTCATTTTCTTTATTCTGTAGTCATTTTATGATTAAATATTTAAATTCATATAGGAATTCAACTTTTTTCTTTTTTTATTATAAATAAATAAAAATAGATCACGTCTACAAACTGAGTTGGCAGTGTAACATAGGAATGTAAGGATATTTCTGTTATTGCAATAATAATGATTATAAAAATAATAAATTGTATTTTTATATATATAGAAACTCAAAGACACTGTACAAAAGCATTCAACCAGCATGAAATGAAAAAATATTGTTGGGCTATGAACACAAAGGTTGGGGGTTCAAATCCAGGCTCTGCTGAAAACCACTGCTGGGTCCTTTAGTGAGACCCTTAACCCTGTCTGCTCCAGGGATGCTGTACGTTGACTGACCCTGCGCTCTGACCCCAACTTCCAGACAAGTTGGGATAAGCGAAGAAAAACATTTCGTTGTACTGAACATCTGTATATGTGTATAGACAAGTACAATTTGAATTTGAATTTAATAACATAGCATTAATGTTAGTTAGTTTTTCAACTGACTTTAAACAGAGAAAAAAAAATGAATGCAGCTCTATTGATAGTCCATTCCAGATCTTTGGGCCAGCCACACTAAATGCTCTATCACCCATGGTCCTTAACAGTTGGTACTATTAGTGTATGGGAGCTTGCAGAGCACAGTGTGCCAGAGGGAATATAGTGTTGGAACAGACTCCCTAGATGTGATGAGGTGAGGCCATGCACTGATTTAAAAACAAGCACCAGTGGTTTAATGTGGATGCTATACTGCACAGGAAATCGGTAAAGATCCTTCAGAATAGGTTTAATGTGTAGCATCAGAATTTTACACATACTGAAGTCTGCACTGCATTACAGTAATCAATTCTAGATCTTTTAAACACATGGATTATGGTCTCTGCTGCAGAGAAAGACAAAAAACGTATACATTCTAGTGATATTTTTGAAGTGGAAAAAACAAATATCTTTGATATGAGGTTCAAATGACAACATAGTGTCAAAAATGGCCCCCAGATTTCTAGCCTGTGGTGAGGAGAAGATAACAAAGCCAAGGATAGAGAAATGCTGGTTACTGATCTTCCTGGTAGTTGTAAATAAAGCAATCAATAAAGCTTTATTTTTTAAGCTCATTAAAACACCATGTGTTCTCTTTGGATTTATTTTCCCATCTCGAAAGCTAAATGTATTTAGAAATAAAACGTCTTTGCTGGTGTTTCCGTATTGCCAGCCAACGGTATCGATCTAACATTTATTTTTTTTATTTAACAGTATTTGAGGATACATTAACATGTATTAATTTAATTAACAATAAATGGCAATACACCAAAAAAGCCTTATCATTTGAGTGCAAACAGCTTTGGGCTAGTGCATGATCCCTCTGCATTTAATAAAGTGTAAACATTTTTGGGGGTGATAAAAACTGCAGGGGATCGAAGCTGCTTTTTGAAGGCCACCTACTCCAGTTACGTCTGTGAAAACACAGTGCTGTGATTCCTAAAACACAGTAAGAGAAATAAGACAACCGTAACTCTTTTCAACATAAAGACGACTTCTGATGGCCTTGTCGTACCCATAATGACACCTTGTTTTAGTTTTGACACCTCAAGTATTTCAATAAAAATGTGTTTTGATGACCATTAGAACAGGTTCTGTACGTTTTGAAAAATGTATAAATCTTCATGGAGTTGTGTAACTGGTCATCTGACCAGACTATGATTGTAAAAGTCTTTTATACATTTGGAAGTTTGTTTTCTTTTATGCAACGATTTTCTATGGGTATCTCTAGTAACACACTGTATATATGGACTGTTCCTAGTACTAATCGAAGCTTGAGTCACAAAAATATAGAACAATTAGGCATATATGGCAAGTACCATAGCATAGGTATAGTGATAGTACACACATACACACACGTACATACATAGACATCTATAAATAAAACAAAACCCTCTCAAACTCTTAACACCTTAGACAAAAAATCCTTTCCTCAATATCCAGAATTTCTGACCTTTAGCTACACGTTTACGAGCCAAATATTTCAAGACACCAAGGCCTTAATGGCCATAACGTCCAGATTTTACTTTCCTTAAATGACTGCAGTGGCGGCAACAACCAGTTCTAACCACCCCCATGCTCGCTATGAATGGACCTGATTTAGCTTAATTGGGGTGATTGTGCCATGAAGAAAACTCATAGCAGTGTAGGTTGAAATTGATCAGAGGCTTTTCTTCAAAGCACCTTGCAGAGAATGTGCCCCCTCACTGGGGATTTGGGACAGTGTAAGTAGAGCACACCAACAGAGATAGCGAAACAAAAGCTAGGCAGATGGTTGCACATCTGTTTGAGAATGAATGGCAGCTATACAGTAGAAGAGTAGAAGCTATTGTAATTGGATCAAATAGGCATTTGGAAAAAGAAACTTTAAAGTAATTTTAGAATAATAGTTCACAGTTCTGGACTGCATAGTAGACAAATACATACTATAAGGACAAAAGTATGGGGGCAACATATATCATTTGGAATTAATATATTCCAAGCACAACATTTATAAATCAGTTGTATAATATTATATACAAATTATACACTTTCCATTTTCAGTGAAGAGCTTTACTCTTTCAATGACTCTTTAGAAACTCATGTGACCTGCAAAATGCTGTAATGTTAGTTTAATTTACCTAACATTAATATATTACCACAGCTAAGTTTGTCTGTTAAAATCTAATGGGTAGAATGCTCTTCCTATAAATGCCAATTTAGGGGATTTTGGAAGTTGTTTAAACAAATATCAGAAAGGCAGCGATGTTCACTTGGTTTTAAATGATTGCCTTGCAACTAAAAGTTGGGGGTTCAAATCCAGGCTCTGCTATGCGGTCACTGTTGGGTCCTTGAGCAAGACCCTTAACCCTGTCTGCTCCAGGGGTGCCGTACATTGGCTGACCCTGCACTCGGACCCCAGCTTCTAGACAAGTGGGGATATGCACAGAGAGACATTTCGTTGTACTGTACATCTGTATATGTGTAATAACAAATAAAAAGCATTTTGTATTTGTATTGTATTGTACTGTATAATGAAAATATCTAATGATGTCTTTAGCTATTTAGATATGTATTTCTTAATTCTTCTTTCATATAAATGATGTAATTCTGCCATTAAAGAAATATAGTTAGTTTTAATACCTAAGGGAGCGTCACATTGGTTAAGTGAGTTGCATTGCTGCCTTAAAGCAAGAAGGTCCTGGATTTGACTCTAGGATTTGTGATTTAAAAGCACGGCTTCCTTCCACTGCTTGGGAAACATGCAGACTGGTTTTTATTGCAGATGAGTTTTTGTTTCTATGTGAAATATGATGCAATTCTGACACAATAATTTCAAGATATCTGGTAAGAATTTGGAGCAATAATTTGTGTAGCTTTTTCTATGTTTGCATGGGAATATAAAGGTTAATGATATGTCAGGTTTGAAAACATCGAATTGTTTTCTACAGGTTTTCTACAGAATCTACAGGTGAATGTATGTGAATGTGTGTGTGATCTGCAATTGAGTGACATACCAGCTTGTGCTCATTGAAAAGCTGGGATAAAGCTTAAGTTCCTGTGACCCCAATTGTATAGGCAGTAGTGATGGGTGTCAATACTAAGCAATAGTTAAGCCCCCTTAACTATTTAATGCTTAGACAGTATACTGTCATAATATTGCAATATTGTAAAGCTGTTAAATGCTTTAAATGCAAATTTAATATTGTAATCTTTGATGTTTTGCCACCTGTCTGGGACCCTCATGGCAAATCAGTGCCCCCCCCCCCCACAATAGTTCAGGTGTGAATATTATTAATTTTATGACAGAGGCTGCAGGCCTGTGAAAATGTGAACCCGGGCCATAACTTGGGACAGACCTGCTGTAGTTGGGTTAACCTGATTAATACTGGAGCATGGGACAGAAAGTAATGTTGTATTGGAACTGGTATTGGTAATGCTCTTCTGTATTTTTTGCTTTCGCATTAATACCAACTGTTGCAGTATTGCACAGCACGAATAGGCAGTTAAGTGGAGAGTGAGAATATGTTAAGTGACAGAGTAATATCTAATAATAAAAAAACATATTTTAATCTCATATTGATTTAATTCAATTACCAAATTTTAAACATATTAAACTTGTAACAAGGTTGATTCGGGCATCTTAGGTGTTACATAAAGTTTGCAAACCTGGTCTAACTCCAGAAAGGGCAATTAGCTGTAATTAATCGTCTTCAGTTGGTCTAGTCTAATTTCTCTCTTTTGTTCCAAGAAGGTGCATGCCGGCATTGTTTAAACTGATGGATGCTCCTGTAAAAAGGCCAGGGGTATTAACTTATGTTCAATGTTTAATCTTTTTTACATGTATTTTAGCCCACGTGCTGGTTTAAATTTCTTTTTGTTTTTCCATCAGACTTTAAAAGCATTGATTGTCGGTAGTAAAGCATAAACTGTGCCTCTAAATGCAAGGTGCGATCTTACTCTAACTTTTGCAGAAGCAACCAGAGCCTGGTAGTGCAGCGGTTTGCAACGTAAATATATGATGACTATATAAAAGATGACCAAAGATGACTTTCTTTTATAAGTTTGTGTTTTTTTGTGATTGAAAATGTAGCTTTTCAGATGTAGAGGCCAGTTATGGTTGAATAAGCTCATTGTGAGTAAAAGGTTGGGCCACATTTCATTTAAGCTTCCAATTCATTCCACATATTCACCCTCAGCCAAAGTTCATGTGCAACTAATATTTTTTTCCCTAGGTGTGTGTGATGTCATGATCTTTAGAGAATCAAGTTTGAGCTTGAGAGGAAACCCTGGCATTTAGGAGTCTATGATTCAGACTTTGGATCAGATTATTTATGACTGGTTGAAATATACGAGCTATTGTGCAGTTATTCAATCAGTTGTGAATGATATACAGCAGAAATGAATGATCTGAACAGGAATTAGTTGTTTTGTGAGAAAGACAATCATGCATAGATGTGTTATTTGATTAGTGCAAAGTTTAACCATTTCTCTTTGTCCTAAGCATATTGTGAACTTCATCTTCTTTGTTTTTGTTGTACTTACGTTATTTTCTTTCTTTTCTTTTCTTTTATACAGGTTAGGTCCAAACTTAAACATAAAAGCAATGTGTATGTCATGACATCTCTTGCTGTTTTAATTATTTTTGTGTGCAAACAGTTAAAATAACTCAAATTTACTTTGCATTCAGCAAATGTCAACATTCAAGCATCTAAATGGCATCACAACTACTACAAGCTCTATAATAGCCCCTTTAATGCCTAAATTTACTTATAGTTAAATTTAATATTTATAACGCATGAATTAATAGTGTATTTTCTTTTCCACTATGAACGGTCCTAGAAGAAGGCCTTTAGGTTCATATAACATAAGCACAAACATATTTAGGCAACTGACTTCAGGGAATACACAGACTATCCTTACTACAATCTGAGAGGAAGTGATGCGTTGTTGTTAAGTAAGCATACATGCCACGTTATGAGGTACTTTTTATGTCTTAATAAATGATCCATGGTTTGACCACACTTCAGAAAAACTTCTTCATAGTAAAAGGATTTCTCTTTGTGGTTCTGATAGGATCGCCTAAGATTCCCGGGTTCAGCAATCATTTCTCGATTCTATTGCTGCATAAAGTCCAGTCAAGTCACATTCATTAATTCAGCACATTTAAAAGACAACCAGTGCCAGCTGAAGTGTGGCATAAAAGCATAAATCAATCCAATCGAACCAAACACGATAACGAAGACGGATTATTAAACATATGATCATTTAAAGGACTCAAATGCCTGAGAAAATGGTTTAAAATTAAAATCAGTGAATGTAAGGAATTCCTTTATGTAAGTTGAAAGACATATTGAAAAAAAGCTTTGTACTTCATTCATGAGTGTGTAACTTGTAAGATCAGAAAGATGATGATGTAGAACAGTAGTGAAGAGGCACTAGGAGTGGCACCAGGCCATGCATGGCTTTAAAAACAAATGGAAATTAATTGATTACAGTTAATTTTATATTTTATTAGTCGCCAGTGCAGTAATGTGAGCGCTCGAGCATTATTCTTCCATGCGTGTATGCAAAGTGTTTATATGTGCATCAGGAAATCACAAGCTGTAGTTAATCATAAACATTTTATATTAAATATGCCTATTATTTAATAATATAGATCCTTTGTTTGATATATATAAGGGATTATTTTACTCCAACACTCACATCATAATATCTTCAACTAAAGTCGTTCATCTTTAGAAACATTGATGATAAATGCATTCGAACGATTGTAATAAAAGACTGAATGATGTCTGGGAAAGCAAAAGCTTTTAGACATCTCCAAGAGCAGCTTTTGAGTGATTGCTTTATTTTTTTGAGAACTATGAGTTTGAAGACACTAAGAAGCGACAAATAGTGCTAATAGGTGTGCAGCAAAGCTGGCATGTGCGAAATGTTGGTTTCTTTTAACTGACAAATTGTAGGTTTTCTGAGTTGTAAATGTGCTTATTATGGTTGTATGGCATGCACTTGCTGGGGCATTGCTGCCACAAGCTTCTGCAATGTCACATCATTTATTTCTGTCCAGAAATGTATTAGTTTCCCATGATCTCGTACTGATAATGGGGTATTTGGGGCTCTTTTTCAGCACACCGAAGATTCTCAATGGGGTTCGGGTCGGGCCAATCCATGTGTAAAAAATGTGTGGAAAATATCTTACGCTCCCTGACCCACTATTTAACTATTTGAGCCATGATGGAATAATTTAGTGGTTCAGTTTATACATGTGGTCAGCTGACCTCGTTCTTTGGGCCCATAATATTGCTGAACCTAGACCTAGAAAACATATTACTGAGTTCTACTGCTTTTTTCTTTTATGTGATTTCACTAAACGCTTTAGCGATCCCACAATCATTCAAGATTTTCTTCAGACTACATTCATTATTCAAAGATGTTTCTCCACTGTCCTTCCACTTAATGTGGAACGTAATAATGTCTTGGGCAGTTCTTAAACTGATTTTAGTAGTTTCGGCAATCTTATTAAATGGTTTCTATGTTTGTTGTATGCCAATATTTTGACCCTTTTGTTCTTAGAATTTGACCCTTCTGAAACGGATGAACGTCTCTTCCATGACCTTTTCTTTTGACTTGATTGTTTAAACAAATGAGAAGCATCAGTTAGGGTTAAATAACTTAGCTTAACTTAATTTAGCCTATTGAAACATATTTACTCATGCAGTAATTTTCCAATGGGAGGCTCTTACCTACTTGCTTAACCCAGGTGGTTGCCAGTTTTAAATTAATTTTGGCTTCATTCTTTATTCAGGGGTCATCATTTCGGATATTTATCTTAATATTTATCTTCCTATTTACCCAGGCTTGGGACCAGCACTACAATGCATCGGTTAATACATACTAATGGCTGTGATGAATTGGATTAGACTTCAGTTCAGACTTTTGATGTTAGATGGCAGTAGGAAATCATACTACTCTACCTGGGAGCTCGACTAACATATTCTATCTATTATATTGGGGTGTGGGTGGGGGGGTTCACTGCAAACCAAGGGCACTTAAACGTATTAATCAAAAGGTGAGATCACAATTTTCCAGTTTGTCAGGAGACTGGGCCGCAGATAAAAGAGTAAACATACCAAATAAAATATATACATGTACCACATATGATCACCCAGTGTGTCTCCAAAAATCAGTCATAACCTGACTTGTGCTGATAAGACAGTTAACATTGTGTTCCATATTTAGGTTTGATATGTGGCCGACTGCTGAGTCAGCTTTTCTATTGTTGGCTTTGTGGCCAGTTTGCAAATGACCCAACCTCTTTACTGTCATGAAACCTATTACACATTATTATCAGCTCCAGCCAATATTCATAGTAACTGCTAGACAGCAGCTTGATGGGCTGGTAGAGACTCACTAAGGTTGTCACTAGTGCAGCCATGCTACTATAGACTACAGAGTTCCACAGCTGCTGAGGGGTGCATGGCGAAGGAACCAGAGCGCAAAAACAATCATCCAGGTAGTTTTTGGTTCACATCTGAGGACCTAACCTTGTTCCTACTTCCTAGCAATGTTGGAGATGGATTATCTTTATGAAATATTCCATCCACCCTAGGGAAAACATTCAGCTTGTATAGGTTTACGCAATCTGCGAAGATAGATTCATACCCAAATTTATACTCATCACTTGACTGCCTATATACCAGACTTGACTGCCTTTATAAGCTACGTACTACAGATGTCAACCAAAGGAAGTGGTCAAAATAATTTGCCAGGGTATGTTGGAAGGGATAGAGCTAATTTGAACTCTTGCCAAAACACTAAGCTTGGGTAAAATACCTTTTTAAATATGTGTAAATAAAGTGTTTATTTGGTTTGGGTGGAGCACAAAGCGGCAGCAACATCTGCATGGTTTGAGAAAAGAAATCTTTAACCCTTTTTTAAATTATACTTTTCTTGAATAGAGAAGTCAAGTCAATTAAGTCAAATTAAGTCAATTTTATTTACATTTTATTTTATTTACATTTTTACAATAGACATTGTCTCAAAGCAACTTCACAAAATACAGGGCCAACAGATACAGAAACTTTTGTTAAGCAAAGGCAAAGGTGACCATGGCAAGGAAAAAATCCCTGAAAAGTACAAGAAGAAACCTTGAGAGGAACCAGACTCAACAGGGCCCATCTTTCTTGGGTGTTCTCCGTAATGGCATGTTTTGGAAATTTGACATTTTAAACAGGTATTGTTTAAATCAAAATGTAAATTGGTTAAAAAAGCTGACTTGTAAGCCATTGTTTAACTTATGATAGACAGTTGTCATGAGTAACTGATTCTAGTTAAGGTGACAGCACTGACCATGTTGTCTCTTCCATCTTGATGATGGTTTAAAGTATCAAGTATCATTTTTTTAACAGAACAAAGTGGGCTTAGAGGGTTGGATGTGGAATGGTAATGTATATGTTTATTTATTCATTATCACGTCTTGGTAAATGTTTTTATAATGGGATTCTGGTTAACTTATTGCAAATCAAATTTTATAAACAAAGTAACCTACTTATCTAAAGAGCACACAAGTAGTTGTTAAGAAATACATTATGATAATGTTCATTCATTTAATAATGAACATGTGTGTTTTGTTTACTTTTGCTCTTTCTTTATAGATATACGGAATGTGCTGACAAACAGCTCTGCACATCCGCGAAGCTAAAAGCAAGAATGCTGTTTTTACCCATATAAAAGTGCATAGCATTGCATCTTGCAGTGTAAAGTGGATAAACCCCCTAACTCTTGGGTAGATATGATATATTTTTCACTCTTTTCCAATTTCTCTTTGACATGTGTTTAAAAAAATAGTGGTAGCTCTTCACGCTCTCAAAACACCATAGCAATCTGAGGTCTTATTTACAGAAGCAACTGTACTTTATCATGTTTGATCATATTCCAAGATGGTGATGCATCCACAGACATTGGTAAACCAATTCAAAAGTTATTTCATGAACTCCAAACTAGAGATAATTGCATTCACTAGTTTTCAGGTCGCCACGCCTAAGCATCATTGTGCCCTTATAGCCTGCATAGTTGTCAATACAGTGTTACATTGATTCACACTTCCTTTGACCCCCCACAGTCAAAAAATCTATATATCTATACATCTATCTATCTATCTATCTGCCTGCCTGCCTGCCTGCCTATACATCTATACATCTACCTACCTATCTACCTATGTATCTATCTACTTATCCATCTATCCATCTATCCATCTATCCATCCATCCATCCATCCATCCATCCATCCATCCATCTATCCATCTATCCATCTATCTATCTATCTATCTATCTATCTATCTATCTATCTATCTATCTATCTATCTATC
>JAOTRQ010066768.1:0-12902 GCA_028565875.1 Hoplisoma paleatum
GTCACATACACAGACTGTAAAACTATAGAAACTGACAGTGTTGAAGTGATCATGACTGTAACGATAAATGATCTTTGCAAACGTACCTGTTGGGTGTCTCTTCTCATTCAGGAAATCTTCTTTTATATGCTTTTTATTACTTAAACATAATATGTATTAAAGAACCTTTGCATTCATTCCGTTTAGACACCCGCGAGGGATAAACTACAAACACCAGGACTTACAATAACTAAGACTACATGCATAAAACAGTGCGATTCTAAAAACAGCTTCCGTTTACTACCACGGCTTTTGCCTCTCTGGCAGCCATAGCAGCCTGCTTAACAAAACTATCCCAAGAGGATTAGGATAACAGCTTGATGAGACTAGACTGAGCTTAATATAGGAAAAAGCACTTTGTTAAAGGCCAGCCGTCACTAATTACACTTACAGCATTGGAAAAATTCTAAATACTCTCTGAATGTATTAGTTTCTATAGCATTACACTTTTTACCTTTTTATAAAATGTTTCACTGGTTACAAATATGTGATAAAACCAGTTAATTAATGATTTACAGTTAATATCCAAAAGAACAAAACTGTGTTGCAATATATGTTTATTGATTTGAATAACAACTTAAAGATATTCAATCATTTTACATAAAAACAAATGTTAAAACATCAAACAATCAATATGCATGTATATTAAAACCTATTAAATGGTACGGACATATATCAGTTGAGTTCGATAGTTAGAAAATGACCATCGACATTAGTCAGTGATCGAGGTGACCGCTGTAATCGTGCGTATTATATCTGTATCATCATACAAATAAAAGATAACATTGATTAAAATGATCACAATTCATCAAAGTAAATGGTACATAATGGAACTATAGGAACTGTCCTCGGTGAAAAGTTCCAGATGAAAGAATCAGCCTCTGTCCATTTAGGACCAATCACAGGTCTTAAAAAAAGAAAAAGAAATGAAGTCAAATGGTGATATCACAAGAATAATCATAAGAAAGTAAACGAACTAAAAATAGACATAAAGTCGGTCATAAGCATGTAAGCAGAACAGCATCATCCTGATCAACATCGGAATTTGTCATCATGAACAATACAATAAATATTGACATATCCATAACATAAAAATAATGTATTAATAAATCATACTGTGCTGAATTAACATCAGTTTATAACTCTGCAAATGGTCGTTCCAGAAAATAAGTTCTCAGATTTACACATCGTTGTGTATTTTAACTCTGCATACTACCTATTTGTTTAATGACTTGATATTTATTTTATTTTGTTCTTGTTGGATTATTATTTATTGTTATTTATTGTGTAAATGAAGTTCAGCTGTGTGTAGTGATAATCACTGGCAGATGCTCTTACCTGTCTGACAACTGTTTTGTACTCATCCGGGGCAGCAGCACTCATCACTGTCGTGTAGACAGTAATTCTGTAATTTATAATACCAAATAATAAATTATCCCCTACATTTGAGTAATTAAATTAAATAAATAAAGTGAATTGCCAAATATTGCTGCTATCAGTATTGTAGTACTACATACATCATTTAAAAGCTAATGCGAATAAAATCAGGATAAACTATGAGCACAAACTGTAACAACCAAGATTATTTTCTCACTTCTGCTGTTGTTTATTTGTAACTAATAATTACACACATTTACATGAGCTTTTTGTACGGAAGTGAAGTGAAACTCAAGTAAAACTTGTTTATGACGATTCCTGGATTTCATTTGAATGTTTACAATTGTCTACATAATAATAAATGACATAATAATAATATAATAAGAGGGCAGACCATATTTCATATTTTAAACTAGCTCCATGTATATAGACACTGACACCAGTAATGATAATCACTAATCCTATGGAATCAATTATAAAAGTGATGCTGCGCTTGCTGCCCTTTTTATTATAAGATTTGATTGTTTAACTGCATCATACCAAAGAAGAATATGATAAAAATAAAAAACTTTTACATGTGAGTAGAGCACTTCTTTTTTCACTTCTGTTCAGTAAGAAATAATTAAAGGAAGTATGAAGAAAGGAAATGTGGTTTACGTGAAACGGAAGTGAAATTGCCCAAATATTCCTACTTAGCAATACAAACGTCGGATACAAACATGTGACATGATGACTTGCCACAGACAATAAATGCCAGACTGACCTGTTGCACACCGGATCCACAGATAAAACCTTAACAAGAAAACCCAACAATTAAATCCAACATTAAAAGATATAAACTCCTGCAATGTCTTGTGTGAGATGTGCAAACTAGAATCAATCTCTACTGGTAGACAATATATTAATATGTGCACTTATAATTATATAATTATATATGTACTGGTATATAAGCTCGCACTATAACCTCTTGAGACCCTGCGTCCTCATATGGAGACATTACATTTCTGGTTCTCTGCACCAAACAGTTTTGTTATTTGTTAGCCAATTGTTTTTTTTATTTTAGACCTACTGTCTCCATACGAGGACATTGTACATGAAGCCGTTTTTAGAAAAAAAAACAAAGTCAAAATATAATTTTTATGCTTGTTAGGTCCTACTAATCACAAATAGCTAGACGAAGTAAAAAACGCACATCAGGGAAAAGTCTGGCTCTCAGGAGGTTAAAAAAGATACAAGATGCTTTACTTGTCAAATCTATATAGACAAAATAGTATTTGAGCAAGATGTTACAAATTATTTGGGATGTAATATCCAGAAATGTATCTTTTGCTTTCAGAGATAAATATACAAATTGGAAAGATTAAAAAAAATATTCATGAACAATAAAAAGTGTATTTTTTTACCTTATAAAGAGAAGTTAAGTTGATATTATTTTGGCCTGTGGCATTCAGTGCTTTTATAGCCACTTCTCTAAAATTAGACATACACAGAAAGATAATACAATGAATCCTATCAACATTCATAAAATAATTAACATAAAGTGGCAACAATTTTGTCAAAGGCAAACCTTCTTTTGTCTCTTTTGGGTGTAGGCAGCCAGTGGTCATAATTGGTCTCAACCCTGTACCAGCTACATACAAAGATAATGTAAAGAAAAAGGTTTATGGCACCAATTATACCCTATAAATATTACTATAAACATGAAACACAGGGTGTAAATTATAGTATATTAAATACTGTATATTATTCAATATATTACGACTCATTTTGTGCTTACTGTCCGTATTGAGGATCCAATGGCCAAATATCAGCAGCGCCCCTCCTGTCCCTGGTGATGACCATACCCTCTTTGGGACGAACCCCTCCCACAATGTAGTACACATCAGTAATGAGGGGTATAGTAGAAAGCCTTATCACTGCATCCTGGAAGTCTGAGGCTTGCTCAAGAGTCTCCAAAAGACATAAAATACTCTTAGCAATGCTTATGAATAAAGTATTATATCATTACTTACGACACTCATGATTTGTCTAAGCAGCTACATATGTAAATATTTTTTATTTACCTCTCTCACTAGCCAGCTTACAGGTGAGCTCTTTAACATAACAGCTGAAATGACGTTTTCCCACCAGTGGCCCTTGTCTGAAACGACAAACTAATTGTGTAGGTGACTTAATATTAATGACAATCGATGGAATAACTTGTGCATACCTCGTTGGTTCCCAGACACAGTAAACTTCTTTGTACTCTGGCCAGTCCATAACCCGACATAACCAGCAAAAGATGTTCCCCTGTAAGCCACCTACAACAGACATGCATAAGCAAGTAAATGTTTAGTTTGTTAATTCATTCATTAACAACATGATTTACGTTTCTAGGCAGCACCAATGACAGGAAATTGAAACGTCATTCCTTAAACAAGTCGTATCAAACACAGCCATTGGCAATGTCGTGTCTTCAATTTGCTTTGCAATGTTTTTGAACTGTGGGAGGAAGCCGGAGCACCCAGAGTAAACCCACATAGACACAAGGAGAACATGCAGTGCCAGTGTCGGCCAAGTAAGTAAATGTTAAGTGGGTCAGTAGTCTGCCCCGAAAGTAAATGTTTTGATTTATACAGACAGTTTCTCTGGTTAACCGTTTTATCACTGCTGCATGATAGTTTCCTCGGAATCACTGGATGCTGAGAGGTAACACATCAGAAAGGAAACCAATCCATAAGATTTTCATATATCTGATCAGCAAAGCATCAGCACACTCATTAGCACCTTTCCCGGCTTTTATTATTTTTTATTCCTTATTCTATTTGGTGTCTCTTCTTGTACCTTTCTCTTAGTGTAATATTGTTCATGTGTCATACATGTGTGCCTCACCAAGACAAATTCCTTGTATGTGTGACATACTTGGCGAAATAAACGATTCTAATGAGGGGTCCCGTCTCATTGTGAGCATTTTTAAAACTGGTTAAAGCCTAATGTTTACCCTCTTTTAAAAATTGTCGTCTTGATTACATTTAACTTCACCAGAACTGTAGGTGTAGTGGGTGGAATTTTCTTACTTCTCCATTTTTTATGAACATGATATCGATTGTAAGGTTTTTGAGCACATCATGGGGGTAGTCTAAGTTTCGGCCATGATAAATATTTCCTGTAGAGTCCTGAGCCACAATGCTGCTACAAAACCTGTAACACAAAACAGAACTAAAACCACCATCATAGAACCAAATATTACTAAGATTATTATATAGTTATAATTACAGCTATTCATATATTTATAAACAAACAAGGAATTGTGACTGATGAATGTGTTTAGAATATACAACGCTTTATTATTAATATTTGTATACGGGATGATTATGATGATGTTGAAATCCATTTGTTGCCACACAATCACAAAACTAATAAAGCTAAATGAGACTATGCAACGTAAATATAGGTTTATTTTAATTATTGATATTACTCAAATGAACCATACGTACGCAGAGACTTCATAGGCGAAGTTAAGCATGACAACGTCTGAGATGTCAGAGCCATAGAGCGATGCCATGCCTCTAATCTCAGCGGCGTAGGGTTGTGGGATATAACGCTCAAGAGCTCTTACCAAAGGTTTTATGGCCTGGTGAACCCACTTTGGAACAGTGGAGCTAGAATAAAGCAAAAGAACAGTGAATGTCAATAGTTAGATCTTGATTATAAATTAAAATAGCTAAACAAATAGCAATTGCAGTTTAATAACAATACAGTCAATACAGCTGTAACAACCATTATTATACTATATTTATTAAAAGTATTTTACAGCTTTGAATCTCTGTAATAAGTTATTAAGCAAGTATTATATAAAAGGCTAAATATATTTGTAAAAATGTTATGTTTTAATATAAAACAGATCTGGCATCTCTGGAAAACCGACGTCTCAAGTACACAATAAAGAAATGGAGGTGTTTTGTTTATGCTGAATATTAGATTTATATTTTATATGCATATATATGTTTCTGTCGCTATTTTAGTTGTACCGCTGTTGTACATTGTCATGGTTTGATGAATTCCTGACCTCAACCCCACACTTACTGGAATGTGCTGACATGCCAGATTTTCTCCCCCAAACTGACAAACCAAATCTGAAAAAGTCTGTAGAATGTTCTCCAAGTGCACCCAACACGCTCGTGGTCAAATGTTCACATTGGTACTTCTGACCGTGCATTACTGATCTGATGCATTATAAGGGTCAGTGATGATCGGCTTGTACTTCTGACTAGTGTCCATTGTTTTCTGGTCCTGTCGCAAACCCAAGGTGTGTGCAGAGAAATCTTAAAGTTTAAGTTTTTATTTTATGGTTGCAAAAGGAATTGGAATAAATCTGAAAACATTCTTGAGCACATACACATTGTGTGACATTTTGTTATATTGGCTTCTATAATCTGTATTTATAAATAATGTATTTGCATTCTATAACCAAATAATGCAGTACAGTGTATTTTAGTGGTTTAGTAGTTTTAAAATGCCAATCCTCCCTAATACACATTGATGAACACATTACCCAGTGACACTCACTCGATGACCTGACTTGCAGCTTTCTGTAAGAAATCCTTATCAAACAGCTGTTGTAAAGGAGTCCATCTCTGTTCAGCAGCTTCATCCAGATTGATCTTCACCACTGGAGGAGCAAAATTCTCTCTGCACACCGTCACTCCGAATAACAAGCACAGAAACCACCAAAACTTCATCATTCGAAGCCAGATTCTTCTCACACCTGCTGAGGTTTAGATCAGGACTGGTTTTGATGTCCACTGATTTTACACCACAATCGACACTCATTTTGTACTGTGGATAACTTCCGTCTTCTACTCGCTACTGTACTTCCCAATCTCTCCAGCAGGTGGGGGGATTTCATACCACAAAACAAGAAACATTTACCGGTATATCTTACTTGTTTCTGTAAAATAAGTATCATTAATGATTTCATAACCGAGATATACAACAAAATAAAGGCTTTAATAAGTTAATAATTGTGCGTCACCCTGAGACAGTAAACAGTGATTATTATTACTGAGTTTCTGCCCTTTGACCATCATAACCTGACCATGACGAGATCACTAAACACGAATCAGCTATTTTTAATAGATGTAAATGACTAAACAATATGTGACTACTAAAGTATAAGGTCAAATTTTAAGTCACGTTATGGTCGGGATTTTATGGAGTCCCCTGGATGTCTAGGTAGGGGTAAATAATTTGAATAGTAATCCGTTCCCTCGGTTTATTAAATACATGGATAGTTAAGGGATAGACTTTTTTACTCTATTGAATCATGAATCTGTTTATTTTACTTTTACTACTTATTCCACATGCACCTCAAGAATAAACGGCACATAGTTTTATACTGTAATAAATGTACTGAGCTTGTTTGACCGCTTCTGTGAGTCAAAAAAAAAACACAGGCGTGCGCATGCTCAGTAGCGTATCTCGAATAAATTCCTTTTTGTGCCATCTAGTGATTAAACTTGGTAATACAGAAAAGGTTATACAAGTGGGCGGAACTGAAAACAAAACGTTTTTTTGTAATAAACGCGGTTCTTTTAAGAGAATAAATGTACTACCTTATGCTGCTAAACAGCCTCAAATGGTATATATTTCTTTATGCTATATTTGCGTTGTCTAGATGCACCAAAAAAGCGCTTTTCTAAAGCGGGCTAAGATGCGCATGCGCACTGTGGGCGTAATCTCGCGTTGTCGTTTTAAAAGTAAAAGTAATTAAAAGCTTTTGCGCTTCAGAAATATTCTGGGTTAGTAAAAGTTTGCTTTTGTGAGGTGGAAAGTTCAGCTCAACAAAGAATTAGATTTTCTTCCAAACACTAACGGGGATTTTCTGTATAAAGGTAAATGTCTTGCTTTTTTTTTCCTTGTAACGATTAATAATAGGGAGAAAAAGTCATTTACACGACGAGTATTCTTTAATATACTCTATAAGACTCTTTTGTATAATAAATAGTATAGACATTACAAAGCCAGTCTATTAAAATGTATATAATGTATTTTGGTCTCTTGTAGAATTGCATGTAAATGGATAAATAAGGATTTTCAGCAGCATAATGTTGTATTTTCAACTCTTATTTGCTTATTTTACAGAACTGAATCAGTCCAGACCACCTAAAGATGAAAATCACTGTGCTTGGTGCAACAGGGCAAACTGGGCTGCAGTTGGTAAGCCAAGCTTTGCAGCAGGGCCATATTGTCACAGCTATTGTGAGGAATCCTGGGAAAATGACAATCAACCATGAGAACCTTAAGGTACCCTTAATAGTCATATTCAAGTCAGTCGATCAACTGTCAACCGAAGCCAACCCATCAAAACTGTCTATTCGCAATAGGTGGTGGAGGGCAGCATTTTCTCAGAAGAAAGCCTGAAGCCACACTTTACAGGTCAGGATGCCGTGATGTCATGTCTTGGCTTTCCACCGGCACCTTTACAAGGAGTCACTGGCTATACTCAGTCCATGACTGCGACGCTGAATGCTATGCAAGAGGTCAAAGTGAATCGACTCATTACCATGACATCATGGTACACTGACAGTAAGTTTTGGAGCTTTGCAGTAAAATCTCATTTAACCGTTTTCACACTTGTGGATGGTGGATTAAATTAACAAATTTCTTAATTAATTTCTTATTCTTATAATCTTTTTAACAGCTAATTCGGCGACGAATGCATCCTTCTTTATTCGTTATTTACTGTTGCCGATGATCAAAACTGTTTTGACTGATATGCATGAGATGGAGGCACAGCTGGCAAAGAACGAGGACATCAATTGGACGGTCGTGAGGCCACCTGGTCTAAAAAATGAACCAGCAACAGGTCTGAAATGTAGTTCACATATAACAATCACGGTGTATTTCATATCATATGTAATTATGTATATTTTGTCTTTACAGAAAATGAGATCCTGACTCATGAAGGTTACTTTGTTCCTGATGATAAAGGCTACCCTGTAGGTCAAACCATACCAAGAGGAGATGTGGCTCGCTTTATGCTTTCACAACTCACCAACAATGCCTTCTTCAAAAAAGCAGTGGCTATCATCACTAAATGAGCTCGATTAAACTACTGTTAGTATATTCTGCAACATACAGGATAAATAGACTCAATAAATATATTTCAGAGATCATCATTGACTGCCTTTTTCCCCATTTGGTTATTATAGCTTTATGAATCATGTATCAAACTATCTTAATGGTTTTGTAAGATGTATTTACATTTAAAACAATTAATAAACATATATGACAAGACATTTAAACAACTTTGCTTTATAATTGTGTTGGACATTATTGTGTAAGTGCTTGGATAATATCTCTGTGTGTAGTGATATATAAATAAATAAATATCTGCAGGAATCAGGAGTTCTAATAAAAGGTGCAAATGATAAGATTATAGTATTATTATTACTGTATAGAGTATAATAGATTAAGTACTTTAGGTAAAAACCATTATAGTCAGACACAAAATAAATAACAACCATAATTATCATTAAATAAAGATTTAACAAGTGAAATGTTCTAACGGAAGACATTTAATAAATGATGCATTTGATACTGATCCATAACACAAAATGGCAAAAACATTTTTCCTTTTAATTTTAATTAGTGGCACAAACTGTATTTTGTATACACATAACTTTTGTTCTTACTGACTAGTAATTTTTATTCTAAATTTTATTTAGAGTATCAGTAAATAATGTATTAATTAATAATTTAATACAAGCAAATCATTTGGCTCCATAACAAGGTGCATTGTGTATTAAAAAAATCTCTATCTTTCAAGTCCACTTCCAAACTTTCTTTGTTAAATGGTATTGCACATTAGTTCTTTAGGGACTCCTCACAGAGAAGCTCATACATGCAGGAAGAAATGTTCACTAGAACCTCTGAGATGTAACATTGGCCCATTCTGGAAATTCATTCAAGTTGAACATGGCGGTCCCCCAAGTCAGGACAGCAAAATTTATGCAGACGATACCAAGAAGGTTCAGTACAAATCCAGGCTTTATCTGCAATCATGCAACATGATAATGCCATAATGATGTAACAAGAATAAAAGCAGAATAAGAAGTACTCTAAAGAGAGAGATCTTACCATGTCTATCATGCTAAGTTTGGCATAGGAGAAAGTGAGTGCGTTAGGCGGCGTGGCAACAGGGAGCATGAAGGCAAGCGAGGAACCGATTGTAGGGGGTATCATGATGTACAGTGGATGTATAGAAAGTGTCTTAGCCTGGTGATACAACAGAGAATCAGGGAAACTTACTTGAAAGAGGACAAATAAACTAAATATTTCATTGTGTGTGTTTACGCTTACCATGGAGGCAAAGACGGGCAGCATAATGGTGCTGACCACTACGTTGTTGCAGATCTCGGTGAGCATGGTCACCACCAGGCAGAGCACAAAAATGAGGGCGACTGGTGGGATTTTGCCCAAAGGCTCAAGACTTTGTCCAAGCCACAGAGACAATTTTGAAACCTAGACACAAACATAGACATCAGATTTTGTATTATTGATTTGCATTTTTATATCAGATCCACGTACAAACAAAACAACCCTCCTGATTTATCAGGGCTTAGGACATTGCACTGGCTTATGCATCTTTGTGCCGATAGGTGAGTTAAAAAATTGCACATCAAGTGAACAAATCTTGTATTTGCAGTGATATTTTAATTACATTCTGCATTGTTTGCATTTTTTGAAATTATTTTAACTTTTCCCATCTTTTTTCTGAAGCACATGAAACACAAAATTTAAGTATTATTTAAATAAAGATGGGGATCAATGTGCATACCTCACAACCTCTGGCTAATGCAAAAGCCCCCCCTAACAGCAACAGAATATTCCAGGGCAGTTTTTCCTGAACCAGTTTCCAGTACAACAGCGTTGGAGGAGCTTTCACCTTATTGCTGCCTAATAATGAAGAATGCAAAATACAATTTGAGTAAACATTACTACAAAGCTAAAAATAAAATTTAACATAATTTAATTTGGTATCTGGATATAAAAATTGTTCGAATATGCAGGGACCATCCGCTTATCATGGCATAGCAAAAATGTAAGTAAGTAAACTAACTACAAAATTATATCAGTTAGGTAGACATGCTTGATTTTAATTTCAGATTGCAGGTTTTCAGGTGTTTATTAAATAAAAATGTTAAATATATTTTAAAATGCATTAAATAAACTGTGTCTCTTAAGACAAACATGAGACAAATATGAGGTTGTATGTATAATGTATAATGAGGCTCACATCACAAAAATATATTCTCCTCAACACTGATGCGATTAACTACATTTTTTATAAATACATTCAAATGCTTTACTTCATGAAGCAGTGCAACGTGATTCATTGGTCTACTTCTGTTAGGGGTTACCACAGTAAATCATGATCCGCATTATTGATTTGGCATCATTTTTACACCAGATGCTTTTCCCGATGCAACCCTCCTATTTATCTGGAATTGAGACCGGTCCTACACTGCTTTGTGCATCCTAGTGGGTAAAAGTTGGTGGCAATACAGAGTTTTAAAACAAGAAGTTTTAGACTCTTGGCAGAATCCTTCTGCTCCATCTGGGCATGAATATTTTAATGATTCGTTCTATGATACAAAAGTTACAAATAATAATAATAATTAAAACATACCATTTACATTGAAGGAACCAGCATGAAATGAGAATCTAGGAATTTTGGAAGGGATGATGAAAAATAAAAGACCAATAGAAATAGAGACAGTCCCATCTGACACAAAGCTACAAGACAAACCAAAGAAAAGGTCACTATCTTCAGCGGAGTGAGGATTTGCTAAACAGTAGAGGGCGTTCTTTATAACTACACACACACTCACAAAGAAAAAAATCTGACATAATAAAAGTTACATATTACAGTTGTTATCTCATGAATCTTGTGGTCTTGGTCTGAGCTTGTATCACAATAAAATCACTTTTATCATCCTCAGCTGACGAATAAAACATGTAGCCACTTTTTACAGTGCAGGCCTCGAATGACATTACCAAATTTGTTATAGTGACAAAATATTGTTGACTAGCACTATATTAAATCTTCATCATTCTACATTTCCAATCATGCTCATGTTGACATATGGATGAAGTTAATCCACTCCGCTCCAACATGGGCAGATGCATCAACACTTGATGAGCATTTACGTAAATCTGCACTAGTAAATACAGACACACCCCGATCATCACATCGATCCTTGTCTCTGTGCCTGCACCATCAGTCAGCTCACAGGGGTAACAAGCTAGGTTTAGTTATCTTAAAAGCCACTGTTTAAACTATAGATTCCATAAAGAAGTGTATAATCTATACATGTTATTGCCCTTTTTACACACATTCTATAGAACATTTCATAGTGTTTTGAGTCACTGGTTATTAAACCCAATACATTCACATCAATATAATACACAAAATTGAGTGAAGCAAAATTACAGTCTGACCTTTATAATGACATCATATAAAAAGGCACTTACTTTCCTTTTTGGTTAAAAAGTAGTGATGCCCACCCAGGCATGAAACCAGGCTCTCGTGTGAACCAGAGGAGTACAAGGAGAATAAAGAGCACAAGAACACACCATTCAGCAAATCTTATGCTGCCAAGCTGTCTGTATTTTAATTTTAAGTCCTTGTGCACTTGCCGTCCAATGTTACTGGTTGATCCACAGCCAAATGATTCTTTAAAACTAAAGAAAAAAGTCACATTAGATGGCCAGAAAGACAGAGAAATGGATTCTAGACCATATTTGTTTAAGTAATTATATATTATTATATAATATTATAATTATTATTATTATATTACTACTGTTAATGGTGGTTTTGTTGCTTTTACTTACTTAAACCCAAAGTATATGAACTGCAGACAAAGCCAGGAAAGCATCAGCATCAGCAGCATATTAGGGAAGGCAAAACCAAACCAAGAAGTGTAGCTGATCACGTCTTCATTATTTGGAAACAGCCTATATACAAATTCACCCGAAATACGATATAAGCAGATTATATTAGACCTTCAAATAACAACATTGTGATGAACGTGTATCAAAGTATTGATTATAGAATCATTATTTATTTTACTTGTCAATCTGGCCCTTAAGGATGAGGTTGGGGAAGGAGCCAGTGAGGGTGGCTGTGCTGCCGATGCTGGCTGCATAACAAACACTCAAACTCATTCCTTTGGTGAGATTCAGGTACTTCTGCTCAATCTCTAACTTCCTCTGCTCATTTCTTGAAACCTCTTCTGGACTTTCTTCATTTTCTGCAAGCAGAAGTGCTGCTGTTGTTTAACAGGTTTTCTCTTGCGTTAATTATGAGCTGTTCATTGTATTTGCCCAGTGTGTGTGTGTGTCCCTGTAGCTCTAAGTAGATTCAAGATTCAAGATTCAAAGATTTATTGTCATATGCACAATGAGAAAGCAGTTTTCCTTGTACAATGAAATTCTTACTT
>JAOTRQ010066778.1:0-12901 GCA_028565875.1 Hoplisoma paleatum
GTAGCAGATCAAATCATCCACACACACACACACACACACACACACACACACACACACACACACACACACACACACACTGTTTATCACAACAGTTTCAGTAAACACAAACAGAATTGATACACAAGATGAAGTGGATTATAAGAAAATTACGGTTCTTTTATTTTTTCTGCTGGTATGATGTCACGCCGCTCATTTATTAGATTCGAGCACATTCAAAAGCAGCAGAACATCGTTCATCACGAACTTTGCGACTAAATCAAACGTTTTATGGCTCTGCCAAGCTACTTGGGCATTTTACAGAGACTCTATTGAGCTATTCTTGGCAAGGCGATGAGACGAGTCTCTCAGAACCGCTGGAGCAGAAGGGAAAAGAGGAGAGAAAAAAGGCAACAGTCCGGCCTGGACTGAAAAGAATAAATAAATAAATAAAATAAATAAGAGACGGTGAGGAGGAAGGAGAACGGAGTCATACAGGAGGAGAACCGACACACTTCCATGCTGATTTCTGTACAGGATCAAATATGCCTGAAGGAGCCCCAATTCCACCCGGGGGTGGAGGGGTTGGGGGGGATGTTTAAAGAATTTAAAAAATTCTGCTCATACTTTTAAATGCTAAATGACGAAATGCAGAAAGTAGAAACTGGGAAGCTCTCGTGTTCCCATGGAGACGATTATTTTAACTTCAGCTGATGTAACAACAGAATCGGTTCTGCACAACTTCATGCAAATAAGCATCCGGGACCTTCAATAAACACACACACACACACACACATACACACACACACTCTCTCTCTCTCTCTCTCTCTCTCTCTCTCTCATACACACTCTCATACATCCACACACACTCTCACACTCTCACACACGCTCTTTCTCTCTATCACACACACACAAGCACTGTCATACATTCACACACACTCACACACAACACTTACACTCTCATGCACACACACACATACATTTTCATACACATATGCACACACTAATACACTTAAAACACACACACATACACACACTTTCTCTCTTATACAGACACACCCACTCAAAAACATATACACACACACTCTATCACACACACTTTTTCTTAAAGACACTAGCTGGACAGACAGACTGGGATGTAGACAGACATATTTAGACAGACAGACAGACAAATAGATTTAGATGTTGAGAAATATTACAAGAGACAGATATATCAGATGGACAGACAGGTATATGGGTAAGCAGACAGAAAGACAGACAGACAGACAGACAGACAGATACTTTATTCATCTCGATTAGGGCCGATCCGAACATCCGGAGGAAAAAAAACGAATAGAAAAAGGAGTCAAATGATTAAAGTTCAGAGTGAATCGTGCTGGAGGATTCATCTACAGGACGTTATTATTTATTACATTATTATTACATGATTTATTACATGATTATTTAGTAAAGAGTTTCATGGGTGCACGATGTGAAACCCAAATATTTGCCAGAAGTGTTTGTTTAGTTTTCTCAGTGAGAAACACTGGGAACAATCATCCCCATCCGGATGAATGTCCGGGGTGGGGTGTGTGTGTGTGTGTGTGTGAGTGTGTGTGTGGGGGGGGAGTCGGGGAGACACCAAGCCAAAAAGCCCTTTTATCAGATTAGAGATTCAATCAATGGCCAAAGTCTTGTATAAAGAATACAAACCATGGGGGCAGAATCCGGCTGTCCGGGTAAAAACGACTAACTTAAACAATCCGAATAAATCAAATCCTTTCACTCCCAGAGACTCACGTTTAAACTACAGCATTATTATTCAATTATCAAAATCTAACTTTATATACTTGTTTTAACCTTTAAAAAATCATCTAACCAACAGACCAAAAGCAAAAAAGCTGTGTAAAACCAGCCAAGGGCAAATACATTAAGTTAAATACATGGAGGAACCTCAAGAGGTCTCAGCAGGGGCCCCATCGTCACACAGTGGACTGGAGGAGCCAAATCATACAAACACAGATGCAGACAGATGTATAGATCAGATAGACAGATAAACAGATAGATTAAACAGACATATGGACAGTGTAAACAAGTAATTCACCACCACAACACTAGGGGGCATCGAAATACTGAGAGTTTTGTCATGTTCGCGTTTGTGTTTACTCTCCGGTTTTAGCAACGAGTGAGAAAGATTTAAAATGACGGACATCTACAGGGAGAAACGACTTTAGCTACAAGTGTGCACACTCTATAAATTCCATGGCTGTAGTGCTCCCCCTGCTGGTCTGCACAGAAGTGCACTTTGAGAAGTATGAATCAGCCTCGATGGTTAAATCGAGTACGAACAACAAACTGTTTTTTTTTGTGCATTGATTCGTCAGGTTCTGGAGACGCGAGACTTCTAAATGCTGAGATTAAAACGCAGAGATTTAAGTCTCAAAGTCGTGCTGCTGGTACGGAGGGCGGCACCGAAAGTGATAATGAGATTACCATCGACGTTCTTTCTCCACAATCTCACGTGTGGTTTTCACGATCTGCCTCGATCTCTTATCGCCTTCATTTCTCATTTCACTCGCCTGCTTCTGCTCTCACCTGTTTACTCGAACCCTCTTTAATCTTGTGTGCTCATCCCAAACTGGCAGGAGTGCTGTGATTTAACTACATGTGATATCGCCCCGCAGTACTCACCATATACAGATATATATATATATAACCTTCTCCGAGCAAAAGCGTCCTGAAATACATACCAAGAATCTTAGGAACGTGGCATTATGACATCACACATTCACTTGTTTCTTGTTACGTCACAGAACCAGTCGATGAGTTATGAGTTGTTATTCATACAGACATCCAAAATTCGTCTAACAAAATGATGTATTTATAAAGTCATAAATATCTAAAACAATACGGCAGAGATCTGATCCTATCAGGTACTAAACTACAGTGGAATCTAAATACGGTCGGTCTGATACTAAACAAAAAAAAACATTTTTATTAAACATTTTAAACAGAAAACGTTTTTTTTAATGTTCGTTCTGAAGCATCATTCAGCCCGTGTTTATTCCTGCCATTCATGGGTCAATAGACCATTTAAAGACAGCCGTGCCCCCATTGTGATCAATATCGCCATAGATTTATATCATAATACAATGTACAGATATAAATATCACAATAGAATATATTTAATTATTGATTAGTCCGTGTGACATGATTATGGAAACCAGGCTGCACCTCTGACTGGACCAGACAGGGTTGCTAACCACACAAGTCGGCCAACAAATCACTGCGGTGATGTAAAACATCCATCGCGATATCTCCACGTTTACATTAAATAAACGTCCTGACGGCTGACGGCTAAGTGGATGCAGTTCTTTTCTTTTTTCTCCCGCAGTTTCTGTTAATTTGCTGTTAAATAAGACGAGACGTGAAATGTTAAGTACCAGAATAACACAGGATTAAGACTTAATCCACTGACAGGGTTTGTGTTTTTGTTATTTTGTACTTATCTTGGACAGAAATCCCAATATGATGGTACAATATGGTCAGAGCAGCTTTGGCCTGCCGCCCACCGATACGCTTTTGAAGAGGTACTAGGTAAAAGGAAACCAAAGTGCCGGTGTAAAACTCCACGACGGGGTAAACAAGTCACTCCACACAGACAGAAACTCGAACCCACGCGCTGCACATAAAGATCAAATATCACCGGCGTGATGATAATAGTGTAATAGACAGAAGTAACGTTGCCGTTTTAAAAGCATCACCGGTAGCAACAGGATCTTTATATAACGCAGTTCTATATAAATATAATACAGGTGGAGGACTAAATACAAAATACTAAATAATGTACTATACATAATATAATTATGTATAATGTATACAATACTACACACGAGTGCTATTTAGCAGACACTTATATTAAAAGTGACTTACAGTACTGGAACTGGAACCTTATTTAAGTAACCAACAGTAACAACATGACAGTAGTGGGTCTTGAACCAGCGACCTTTTGATTATTAGGCTGCCATAGAATAAATCTCAGACCACCATTAGTTTACATTTTATTCGAGTGGGGCTGGAACCGGCAACCTACTGATCCCCCTTAACACTGCCGTATATAGCCGGAGTGGTCAGAGAACTGCGCTCGTGATCGGAAGGTTGTCGGTTCGATTCCCAAGAGTCGACAAGTCATGACTAAAGTGCCTTTGACATGGCGACACACCCCTTACAGCTACCTGGGTGCAGTGGCTACAATTGCAGTGCCAGGTGTGTGTGTGCTCATTGCTGCCCCCTAGTGTGTATGGTCACTGGTGTGTGTAAATGTGTTTCACTGCACCAGATGGGGGTTATATGTAGAGGATTGATTCCTATGTGTGTAAAAAGCACCGCGGTCAATAGCAGGATTAAATCTAAGCAATTCTAAGAGATTATAAACTGTATATATATATATGTAAATACATTTTTTTATTGTTATTGTTATTATTATTATTATTATTGTGGTTATTAGTGTAATTAATCTAATGATTTAACAAAGTCTGTGTGGCAAGTTTAGTTACCCTAATGTTAAGAATAAGAAGTATTTGTGACTATAATTTAAGACGAATTATCCTGTAAAATATGGTGATGGACGCATCATGCCGCGGGAAAACGGTTCAACCAGACGTCGTATGAAACTCCAAATCCAACCGATGACAATTATGATGTCACTTCTGCTCATGTCTGTATTAAAAGATTTAAGTTCTTTCTTTAGTTGTTAAGCAAAGCATAGTAGCATAAATCACATTTAATAAAGCAACAACAAAAATCATCATAATGTGATGTGAGCACTGGATGGAATGTAAACAAGCAAACCTGGTGTGTGTCGTTACCCCCCCCCCCCCCACACACACACACACACCTATGTTATGGTCACATTGTTTAGCCAACATATGTAACTAAATATTCTAGACTTATATACTTATAATAGTAAGAACATGAATCAAATATTGATCTGTGCATCTTTTAAATAATAAATAAATGATTTGGATGATATAGCAGAACAGCAGAGTTCTTGTGTTCGGGACTCTGAAACAAAAGAAACTGAAGCTCTGAGATTTAGGACAATAGTGGAAGCTCTTCTGATGCTTCTGGATTATTCTTACACACCAGATGTTATAAACTGGTTCTTCTGGAATCATGCACAACTGAATAGATAAAAATATAAAAAGGTCTCCACAATGACCGCTCATTGTTATTGTCCTACACCGTTCAACGATGAAGAAACAAATCAATACTCGAAGCACCACCACCCCCAACATTGTCCATCCAACACACCAGGATACCCAAAGCATCAAAGCCTCACCACACACCCCAGTACATGCACTTTAACCTTTGAAACCCAACACTTATTCAAACAAATGAAGGAATTAATGCTGTATTGTAGCTACAAGCCTGGAACTGGAGATGCTGGTGGTTGATCATCTACCTTACATGGTTCCTCCAGGGTTCATTCAGGAGTTCTGATCTTCAGGCTTCCATTAAAGCTCGGATCCGATCCACAGCGCATCCTTCAGCTCGTGTGTGTGTGTGTGAGTGTGTGTGTGTGTGTGTGTGTGTGTGCGTGTGTGTGTGTGTGTGGGGGGGGGGGGGGGGTGGAAGACAGATTCTCATCAATCCGAACCATAACAGGTGAATTTCTCCCCATCACCAGTCTCACAATGCAGAACAAAACAAGCGCCGCCAGCACGAGCACGAGCACAGGCACGCGCAAACCAACACACCTTCCGCATCGCCGACGGCTCCGACCTCCGACTGCCAACGTCCCGACCACCTCCTGGACTCGGGTTCGAGTCAGATTCTCTTGAAAAAAAAAATCCAGCCGTTCCAGTTCCGATTGACCCCCCGCACACACCCGGGCTTTGTTTGGAGTGTAACACACGCAGTTCCGGGAACAAACCGAAAGGTGGCGCACTGACCGCATAATCACCGTCACCACGCGTTCTGATGTAGAACTGTAGTTATGCGTGGGGGAGACGCACCGGAACTCTTTAAAAGAACCGTTACTAACCAAACCTGGTGAAGGACGAGTTTTTAATACCATTATTACGTCATCATTTATTTATTGGGATTCTAACGTCACGATTCACACGTTAAAAACAAAAGATTCCTCAGTACACAAGTTTATATCAAACACACTCCGCTTGTATTGTGTATATAATTTTTGTATTTTAAATCTGCATCACTTGCATGTTTTCTTTTTAGAGGGGGGGGGGGTTATGTGAGGAAACCGGAGCACCCAGAGGAAACCCACGCACACAATATTCCCCGGTACCAGAATGACATCGGTATGATGTGAATTAATCATCCATAATGTTAGAGAAATATAAATAAATAAAAAGATTTTTAATATGTAGTGTTATGAGATTAATAAAGGATGGGGTCCCAAATGAATTTCTGCTCCTGCTAAAAGTCACATAAAGGCATAAACCGGTCCTACATGAGAAAACTTTATAGGTCGCTTTCTTTCTCTGGTTTTCGCTTTACGATCAAAGTTGAGAAAGATATTTTAATATTTGAAATATAATTTGTATAAAGAACTGAACCCATACCTGAATGATGTAGATGATTTTGTCTCCCTCGTGTGGTCTATTAGTATCATTACATTAATTTACAGCACGACACACGTCACAGGGACCAATGACCTCTAAAAAGCTGAATAGAGGCCTGCACATGTCACCATCAACCAGCTGCTTGTGACGCTTCCTATTGTCCCTGGAATATAGAATTAGTTAGTTCAGCTTGTTGAGTCCATTCATGAATGAAAATGTTGCTCATATAGAAAACACCGCATGTCAAAATTACTTTAAATACATTTGTATATATTTATTTACGATAGCATAATGTTTGACTCTCAGTCAGGAGAAACGTTACTGTTGATGGATGAATTGGTTATTATTGGTAGGTGAGGTTTTGATAAATAACATTTTAACCGACCCTTTACCACCACTGTTGGACCCCTGAGCAAAACCCCACAACCCCCGATTGCTCAAAAAATTCAGTTCCATTGAAATTTTATAGAAAAAAGTATTTAAATTGAATAAGCGTCTGCTAAAAGCTACGATGTAAAGAAAACTATTGTAACTTAGCAGTACAAGTTGGTACTAGACTAGTAAGTGAAAAGTCGCTAGTTTAAACCACACTACAGCCAGAGTGTGGTTTAACCACACTCTGGGGCCCTTGAGAAAGGCCCTTAATACTTAAATGCTTGTAACGTAAGTGCTTTTTGGACAAAAGTGTTCGCATAAAGCTGGAAATAGAAATAAAGCGGTTGTAGATTAGCCGTTAAGGTACTAAGTACAATAGTAATCAGAAGTTCACTGGTTTAGACCAGTCATCGGTTCAAACCCCACTACCACCACCCTCACCACCACTTTTGGGCCCCTGGGTAAAGTACTTAACTCTTAAACAAAATGGTACTCCGTTGAAATTGTAAGTGGCTTTGAATAAAGATGTCTGCTAAATGCAGACAATGTAATTAAACGAAAGTGTTCGCAAACTCGCAGTTAGCGTAGATACTAGATGTTCACTGGTTTAAACACCACTACGGCCAAGTTGCCACTGTTGGGTCCCTCGAGAAAGGCCCTTGCTACTTAAATGCTTGCACTGTGAGTGCTTTTTGGACAACAGGCTATGTATAAAGGAGAGAATGTCAATGTATATAAAGTTGTTGTAGCTTAGCGGTTAAGGTACTAGATTAGTAATCAAAAGGTCGCTGGTTTAAATCTCACTACGGCCAGGTTACCACTGTGGGGCCCCTGAGAGAAGCCCATCATTCTCAAATGCTTGTATGCTTGTACTGTAGGTGCTTTTTGTACAAACGCGTTTGCGTGAGACCGAAATATAAATACATATAAGCTAATCGTGCTAAACGGCTAGCGCGCTAGAGATTAAACGTGCACTGCGCCTTTAAGACGCGCGTCACAGATTCGCGTGAACGCGCCTGCAGGTTTCCCCTATAATAAAGGGCATTTACTATTGACGCGTCATTATTCGCTCGTTTATTCGTCTTATTTTTGCGATTCTTTAATGCAATAAGTATTTTTATCTCTTTTAACTAATCAAGAGACACAAAACCCAGACAAAATGGCAGATCTGACGATGGGAAAAGGGGTTTCCGCAGGAAAAATAGCCAGTAACGTTCAGAAGAAATTGACCCGAGCTCAAGAAAAGGTAAAAGATATTGTTATTATAAGAATATATTATTATTATTATTACTATTATTATGTTTTGCGTCGTTGTTGAATGATTTGAAGAACCGACCGCGGTTTTAGTGGCGATTCCGTTGTGACGCGTCGATGCGCCGCATCTTTAAATAACATCCCATTAAAAACCATTCGAGGTCCCTACACATGCAAAATCCTGCACCATGTAGCTTAATATCATCATAAACATCTACATCTCTCTTATTGTGTATTTCAGATCAATGCAAAATAAAATAAAATAAAAAAATAAACTCTATGTGCATGCTAAACAGCAGGGCTCAGGCCTATAATCAGTCCTGGATCAGATGTGTTTCATTACAGCATCATCATCATCATCATCATCATCATCATCATCATCATCATCATCACACCAAAAGATGACCTGGAACACACCAGCGTCCTTTATTTAGTCTGTAATACATGCACCTCTATGGCAGCTCCGTGGTTAAGGTTCTGGATCATTGACCACAAGGTTACAAGTTTCCACTGCTGGACCCCTGAGCAAAACCCTTTCACACAATTATCATTGGATAAAGTTGGTTTGGATACGATTCAGTTCCTAAACTGTTGAGTGAAGGGCAGCACGTTGGATTAGTGATTAGCACTGACGACTTCATTATTATGACACTCTTCTCCCCAGCGTTATAACACTTCTGTAATATCGCAGGTTATGCAGAAACTCGGCAAGGCCGACGAGACGAAAGATCTGGCGTTCGAAGAAGGAGTGATTAACTTTAACAAACAACTGGTGAGTTTAGACTCGGCGTGTCGTAAATCTTAACATTTTTAATTCTGTTTCACGTCTGTACGATATTAAATCTTTTCTTAGGCTGAGGGTTCAAAGCTGCAGAGAGACCTACGGGCTTATTTGGCCGCCGTAAAAGGTAGATTGACTTCCATCAGACCCCTGGTGAATACGGTGGCTTATTCGAAATGATTTGTTTCTTCTGTGTTTGTGTTTATTTCTGATAAATGAACAGCAATGCACGAGTCTTCCAATCGTCTGCAGGAGTGTTTGGCTGACATGTACGAACCTGAGTGGTACGGCAAGGATGAAATGGACTCTATTATAGAGGTACTGTTGTTCTTGTGCTTACTTAATTAAAAAAGTTTAATATTTTTTATGTTCTGTAGCCTCGAGTTTGTTTATTCTTTTATCAGTTGTTCAATGAGGAAGCAGATGAGAAGTCATTACATTTCAGGAGTCTGATGGGATTTGTGCTAGTCAACAGCATTATCATTTTAATTAATTTTAATAAACAAAATTATAGCTAACAGGTGAAGCCAAGACCTCGTAATTGCCCATTTATGCATCCACTACACCTCAGCGTTGTCTTTTTTGTTTATATTTTTACTTGGAGATGAGATACGATGTAATTCACCACCACAACACTAGAGGGCATCGAGTTTCTGAGTGTTCTGTAGCATTTGTGTTTACTCTCCTGAGAATTATTTTAAATATTGCATCATAAACTAAACATCGAGGCATTGACATATGCATAGAGCGACTACTTTAACTACAATCGTGCGTTTGCTGGAACCCAGATGTGTTTGTTTTAAATAATAATAATACGGTTGTGATTATTAATAGACATGAATTCATGAATATTAAACCCAGATGATGACGTGCGTGTTGCAGGACTCGGACCTCTTGTGGACAGATTTTCATCAGAAGCTGGTGGATCATGCTTTGATCTCCATGGATACGTACCTGGGCCAGTTTCCTGACATCAAGGTACAAATCCACACGCGGGAACATCTCAGGGAATAAACGAGTTTCATCCTGGTTTAGATGATTAAACCAGTCATTACTATATGAATTAGTCGTTACTATATGAGATGACATCGACATCTCCGTCATCGAACGTTTTCTCCAGGCCTGTAGGGGGAGCCTTGTAAGATAATCAACCCTCGTGTTGCATGTATTTTAATGTACTTGACTTGAGTACTGAACCTCTCTGACTCCATTTCAAGGCGCGTATAGCCAAGCGAGACAGGAAGCTGGTGGACTTTGACAGTGCCCGACACAACTACGCTGCTGTAAACAAGGGCAAGAAAAAAGAGGGAGGAGTTAAAATCTCGAAGGTAATTTCATTCATCCACTGTTTATGTTTATAAAATGGATTTTATTTTTATTTCTTTTTGTTTGTTTTGTTTGTATTGTCATTTCAAGCCCGCATCACTGTTAGAGAGGGCCGCTCCTGGGTGGGCGCAGGGGATTTTATCTGCTCATAATGTTGCTCAGACCAGCCTGTCCAGAAGTCAGGTAATAACATCTATTAATAATCATTAATATAAACGTCTTTTTTTATTTATATTTTCTTTATATATATTCTATCCTGATTGTGAGATTGCGTTCGTTCGTCCTGTCCACTATTATTTATTTCCCAGTCCTACTCACACCCCCTTCTACGTGTGGATGGCAGCCGTGTGCACCCCCCCCCACATCTGCACTATGCGAGTGCAAATCCAGATCAGCATTGTGTATGGAGAGACACACCCTGATCAACACACTCTCTTACAAAGAGACAATGTACATATATGGTTCCCGGGTCAGCCCGAGTTTACATGCTCTTCCCGTGACCGTGTGGGTTTACTCCGGGTGCTCCGGTTTTCCTCCCACACTCCAAAAACAGTCCATCTGTTCTCACGTGTGTGTAGGCGGAGGAAGAGTTAGAAAGAGCTCAGAAGGTGTTTGAGGAAATCAACATCGATCTTCAGGAGGAGCTGCCGTCGCTCTGGAACAGGTCAGTGGCTCGAACCCCTGTGTGTGTGTGTGTGTGTGTGTGTGTGTGTGTGTGTGTGTGTGTGTGTGTGTGTGTGTGTGTATGTGTGTGGAGGGGATAATAATAATACAACAATAATAAGACTCGGTGATGTTTAGTACTTATAAGGTACTGGGCTAGAGAACAAAAGGTCGCTGGTTCAAAACAGCAGTTTGCCGCTGTTGGGCCCCTGAGCGAGGCCCTTAATCTAGGTAGTATTTAGTTAAGTTAAATTCATTTACAGTTCGGTAGGGGATAACATTTTAAATGATACTTACTTTTATTTTTACTTATACTTATAAAACATATGATATGAATGTATTTAGTTTCTTTTGATGTTTTTATTTCTAAATAAGATTTTATTTGATCTTATTATAAAGTGTAATTACGCTGTTATGGATCGTTTATTCTCTCGTGTCATAATCCTGACGTGCTTTTCTCGCTAGTCGTGTCGGCTTCTACGTGAACACGTTCCAGAGCGTGGCTGGTCTCGAGGAGAAGTTTCACCGGGAAAAAGGAAAGGTAATATTTTATTAACATTAAATATCAAATCTGAACACAGTGAGTGTGTAAATATTTACACTCTTGTTACTGAGTTTGGCTGATTGTGATTGTTACAGCTGAGCCAAAGTATGCAGGACACGCTGGTGAAACTGGAGAATGAAGACGTGTCCAGGTTCGACTTTATTACTTCCGTTTGATCGGCGCGAATAATAAAGAAATAATAAAAATGGTGATGAACACGCGTGAACAACATAAACAACATAAATATAAACAACCATGTCCCACACTGCCCTCTACTGGGGCAGTTGTACCCTGGTACCTAGAGAACCAAGAGATTGCGGGTTCTATTCTTAGAGTCGATTCTCAGCTGCCCAATGCTTCGGGGCCCTTGAACTCACTGCTGCCCCCTAGTGTGTAAATCTTAGTGTGTAATTGTGGTAAAGAGAATGTAAATTCTACATTTATAGATACATATGCAGATTAGAAAGAGTGAGCAGTGAGACATGGTCTAGTTAGACAGGTGTGTATATAGACAGTAAGATAGTGAGACAGCTTTTTCATCGCACACCGAGTACAGTCAGATAAAAGCTACTGAAAATGAATGATCGAATGAATGAGTCTGCAAACAATGAACGCACCAACCGCTCTTACAGAAAAGCAGGTATCCGAGTGGGGAAGACGCCAACAGTCCAGCGGAGGTAACACTGGCAGCCCTGCAGTGTGTGTCTGAACATGTGTGTGTGTGTGTGTGTTTTTGTTGACGACTGGGTTCTTTTTTTGGCGTCCTGCTTGTTGCTGCGCAGTCTGTCCTGTCTGACGTAGTTCCTGTGTAGATACACACGTTCTGAATTCACTGTCTGAGAACATCTGGAATCGTGCATGCGAGCGATGAGCGACGGAAACCGACGCGTGTGTGCGTGCGTGTGTGTGTGTAAGGCTGGTTGCATGAATAAGACTTTCATGTTTGTCTGCACATGGACTGTTCGACTCGAGCGCTGAGTCGAGAGGAAAGCTTGTGATGCTTGAATGTGAGCATGAGTGCTTCTGTACCATCCAGTCCGAGAACTTATTTATCATCTTTTTATCTTATAGTGACAGAAATACAGATGCCAATCACACTCTGAGCCCCGGAGCGCCACCTATAATCCCTAAATCTCCATCCAAGGTAATACTACTACTACTACTACTAATAATAATAATAGATTTTAAAGGGATTTGTGAAGCATGATCATATCCGTCTGAATCAGCTGTTGGTTGGTTTTTATTTTTTCTGACTATAAGTCGCAGCTAAAATGGACAGTGTGTCTTCTGTATGGATCTGATTGTGTTTAGTGAAACTGTTGTGTTGTGATAAACAGATTGTGTGTGTGTGGATGATTTGATCTGCTACACGACGGTAATTAAAATATTTCAGTACGACTTTGTTGAAGCTCTGAA
>JAOTRQ010066799.1:0-12898 GCA_028565875.1 Hoplisoma paleatum
TATATATATTATAGTGGGGGTCGCAGTGGATTGGATTGGTGGATGTGTAATGGTGATTCTGTACGTCGTTGTGTGAGGATGAGGTTTTGATGACGCTCCCTAAACGTTTCCGTGCCGTTTCGGTACTTTGCCGACGCTCCCTCACTGTTTCTGATGAAATCTTCTTTCGTTCTCGGTGTTCCTGAAGAAGACAGTCGGGCGCCCGAACTGAACCTAATAAGCTTCGGCTTGAAGAAGGACACAAAGGCGGCGTTTCTGGTCGTTTTTTCCCTCTTATCTAAACCTCCTGGGTGTATTTGGTATCGGTTCGGTTTTCTCGGCGAAGAAAAGAAAGAACGACGTAACACGAACGACTCGTCAAAGCTCCTAAGATCTCGGATCCAAAATGGCTCGTATGTGCTTGTCTGATTCGGATTGTAAGGAGTATTTCGGGTCGATCTTTGTCATGCCGGTTTCCTGTCTTTTTTCCTCCATTCCCAGTGAATACACGACACGGAATAAGCACCAGTCTGTCTCCGCTACCGCTGCTAACGCCAACGCCGCGGACAGTACGGGTGTCGAGCGCCTTCACTGCCGGGTCGCTTGGAGAGTCGACGACAGGCGAGACGTCCCCGATGTCTGAATCCTGTGGAAACTTTTGCTCTGGGACTCCAATAAACAATTATTATTATAATTTACGGACAGTATTTAAATCTGCGAGGCTTCGTCAGTTTACCCGGTAGCTAATATTTAGCCATATGTCATTGCCAAGTTGCATTACGTGATTGCTGTTTGGAGACCCCGTTTGGCAGGAACACGGTACTGCAAGCAAGTTTGATCGATTCAGTCACTGACATATGAACACGTAATTTCGGCGTTAAGACCTGACAACTATTTTATTGGTTTATTTTTCTTTTCTTTTTAGCTTTGACTTCAGCTTTGAACGTTAGCCTTTAATTCTTAGCTAAATATCTATATTCCGAATCGTTAAAAGTATTCTCACTGGGATTTCTCACTTGCCAACTAACTTCATAAATTTTTTTTCCAAGTTGCCAATTCTATCGAAACGTTCCCTTTTGTGCTTATTATTAATATATAACGATGTTCAGAAGCGTGGACTCAGAGGAACATTTCTCGAAGGGAACGACCCCCATTAACAGACTTGATGCATCAAGAGAGCACGGCAGCCTGTGGTTTGGGATTTTGTCAGCATTTTCTAGACCGTTATGGTCAATCCTAAACAAGTATTTGCCCGGAAGGGCGCACACATTGCATGGTGAAGATGGAAAATCCATTGATCTTGGACTTTCTCTAGTACCGACTGGTCGTAACTCGACTTGCTTGAGAATCGGCTATGTGTGCTGCCAGCACAAGGACAACATGTTAATTTCCTCATGCGATAATGAATGCCTGATAATGGCCCAAGACTCGCTGAACAAATTTGGGCTCCAGAATCTGGACACTAAACCGCAAATGAAAGCCCAGGTGGAAACCAGCTACCTCAGAACAGCGACACAATTACTCACCCAGGGTTTATATAATGTGGCCTCTAAGCAAAAAGACTTGAAGCTGACCAAGGTGCATGATTGGTCACCGGATGCGGGAATTAAATATGCTCATAAGTGGGGATGTGACGAGTTCAGGGGATCTAGCGAGCATCTGCCCTGTCTTTATCAGATTGGGACGTCGACCGATGTCAAATTTAAGCATCACAGTCATGTACAAAGTCATGTACAGAGTGAGCCCGGGAACCAGGGGTCAATGGGTGCAGTGCCTAAATGGATGCTTGTTGAATGTGCTGGACCGCTGTGGTCAGACAATGAAAGCCTCCACACAACCAGGTTGGAACACGAGCACAAGGCTCACAAAGTTCAAGCTGGTTTGAGAATTGCTGCCCCCTGCAGTGAGGTGGCAGTTCTAAAGCCAGATCGACACCGTAGACACTCTGGCTTGGAGGACGAATTGTCCAACATAAGGCAGAACAACATGAACGTCTGTGAGCCATCACTAAAAAGTGACCGTGCTGCATCGTCTACCGAGACTCGTTGTCCTGGGAATGGAAGCAACAGGGACAAGCCCGATGAAAGTTCACGGCCCAACATGGACAAGAAAGTTCAGGATGAACCAGAGCAAGTCGGGCAGAACTCTGCAACTCTTAGCACTGAAAACAAGCCCTCGCTGGTCCAATCCACCAGTGGCTGTCAGAACAAGATGATCGCTTACATTCTGGGTGGGCCTTGCAGCGATGAATCAGATTTGGAGGACAGCAGTGACCAGGACAGCGATGATGACGATGACGGGTTCGACTCGTCTGACGATTCTGATGATCAGGATGATGATGATGTTACAGATTCGGATGAGGGCGATTCTGTTCACGATGAAATTGACCCCGAGAGCGAACGACTCTGGAACTCACTGTGCCAAACTACTGACCCGTACAACCCTCGCAACTTTACGGCCGCCGTAAGGACAACCCCAGGATCCAAAGATGCAGAACCCGAGGCATCAACTTCTGGGTCTCAAGCGAAGCCCCTGATAGAACCAGATTCGTTCCCGAGTTCCTCCGGGATGTCTTGCTCGTGCTCGTCACCACTCGAAGCCAAGGGAAGCGACGAGTTCAGCGAAGACGCTTGCTCATCGATGGACGAGGCCGAGAGCCTGAAACTCTGGAACTCCTTCAGCTCCTCCTCAGATCCGTACAGCCCTCTCAATTTCCAAGCGCCTATCAGGACTTGCAAGACAGCCAGGGTAAACCCGAAGAAAACCGCACCTGCCGGGAATCTGCGCTACAAGAAGGAGGAGGCGGAGGAGAGGATGGATAGTGGCTTCTCCGAGTGTTACAGGGTGAAAAAGGTTAGTGTGACATCAACTTTTTGTTGGTAAAACGAGATGCTTGTCTGTGACATATTCACATATAGGACAATTCAGTGTCTCCAGTTAGCCTGACTGTATCATTTGGACTGTGGGAGGAAACCAGAGCTCCCGGAGGAAACAAATAGACACACACGCACACACAAATGAAAGGCTCAGCACAGAAAGGACCTAGACCGTTTTACCCACTTACGGATCGAGCCCAGAGTCGCCTATGTACTCTGATCCATGGCAGTCATCTAAATTAATTTTAATTTACATGGTTTAATGTAAATAAATTTATTTTAGGCTAATGTAAGTTATAGACATGCTTACACAGAAAGCATATATACACCACCATTTGTATTTTTAAACAATTTATAAAAACATTTTATAATCTAGCGTTATATCAATTATTGTGCAAAATAACGGCAAGAATTGGATTGGTTATGAATACAGTAACGCTGGTTAGAAAAATGCAGATCCAACATTGTCATCATAACACCATTGTAATTTCCCACCATACCAAATAAGGTAAACTGAAATGAAATGACTAATAGGAAATTTGCCTCACGTCATATTTGAGTATTCAATTTTACATTGAACTTTATCTGATTATTTTTATCTTGTTGACGAGCTGATACTCAAATTGCCAAAGTAATTTCTATACATTTTTGTACGCAGGTTAAGTTATGTAAATCTAATCCCAATGTAAACCTTTGGGGCAAATGGGTGCTGGTATGTTGCAACTTAAAAGCATTAGGTACATTTACTTTTCCCTTTGCTCAGACATTGACATGTGTAGTCCCCTGTCAAGTCTTTAAGATTTGAACTCGGATCCCCAGCAGTGGTGGACTGGTCTTATTAGCCTAATTATGATAGCCAAAAATATTCCAGCCTATCGCCTACCCATAATCACTAGGCCGCTCTGAAATAAGAGAGAACTGAGCGTTTTGTGTCTGTTTGGGAATCCCAAGAGTATTATGGTTATGGAAAAAGCTCTGCTGCGTAATACATCCCACCCACTACGATGAAGATGTTGTTGTTTTCAATGTTCAGTGGACAATATTGTAGAATGATTTTATGGTGTCCATTCCTGCAGGTGACCTTTGTTGAAGAAGTGGAAGAGTTTTACGCCAGCGGTGACGAAGAACGACACGGCCCGTGGGAAGAGTACGCCCGCGACCGTTGCCGCTTCCGCCGTCGCGTACAGGATGTGGAGGAGAGCATCAGCTACTGCTTGGCCCCCACCTTCCGCCTGCTCACCTTTGAGAGACTCTATCCCACTAGCTGATTCATGTTTTTGGTTTGCTGTTTATTGGATAATTGTGTGTGGTTTTTTAATGCAAATTATATATATAGAGAAAGAGAGTTTGTTTATTTTAAAATACAAGTGCTTACTCTTATTTTATCTCATTAACAAAGCCGTAGTCTGTTAATCGGAGTGTTTGATGTCTAAATGTTATTGCTATCAATCATATGATGCAGACCCATCGGCTTTTCTTTTCTTTTTTGGACTAAGCGTATGCAGTGATCTGAAACACCGTTGAAGGAAGGAGTCAACGTCTCAGCTTTTATTTACATTATTTGATATTGAACTAGACTTCAACATTAAAGCAAGACACTCAAATATCTGTGATCCTTTGCTCTCCACATCTTCGAAGTTTTCCTGCAACAGTATTCATTTGCCATCTGGAGTGTTCGCATTTCTGTTTCCTTCGCATCCACGTGGGAATTTTCTCACGCTCGGTTTAGACAAGCAATGAAACCTGACCTAGTTTTTAAAATATACTCTTAATTTTAACTGCTGGGCAACTACGTCAATATGGAGGAATCATGTCCCAGAGTTAGAACTGTGTCTGAGGTTTTAAGTATCCCTGGTTTTTCAAGAACGCTGGAACACCTTGCCGCTCAATTTCAGTGATTTGTGGTGGCCAATGGTGACCAAAAAGGCAACTCAACTCAAGTACTTTGTCATTATTAAAACTCAATTTCCAGAACTAACACAACTATGCCATGAGCATTCATAAACGACTCATGTGCTGTTTTGCTGTGTTTTGGTAAATAAGGTTTCCGACCCTAGATTAATCTGGTACTATAAGTTATCACAAGTTACTGAAGTCGGGACCACAGATGTGATTTGCTAGTTGCATGATTCATTATTAACTGTGCTACTACTGTTGACCCCTCAAGTTCTTAAGTTTTGGCATCCAAAAGACACAGTGAGCTAAATATGTTGATTAAGTTTCATAAAATAACCTTTGAATAGTTTTTGCCAGCTGAATGGATGCATACATTTTGGGAATTCGCCACTGCCTATACAACTGTTACATCTCAAACTGGGTTCTTGTTTGTTTGTTTTCTTAGTTAACAAGAGCCAACAGGCCCTTATCTCTGTTTGGAAGGACAGCACTCATTGGCATTTGAGAACCTCAATTATGGTATGATCAGCCAAGGCAAAAGGATGGTTCTAACAGTAAATTCTAATCTGACTGATTTCCATCGCTTATATTTTGTATATGGGAGGTTATTTTAAAGTTATATATAAACTTTAGGTTATGGGACGTCTGGTTTCACTCAGACTACTGGGAAAGGAAGGAAACTGAACTAGGCTCAGGTGATGGATGCCTGCCAAACATGAATGCAAATAAATAAAATGAGAAAATAAACTAAATATATAAACCTGGGTCTGATTTCTTAGCCTGTCTAAACATAGCTTGTCTTAATTCCTCTTATAACTTTAAGCCAAAGATAAACACTTTGTCCTGGATCACTAAGAGCACTCGAGTGTTTAGCCATCCAACCCACTGAAATGAACTCTAGTCGCACCAGCTAAACACCACCGAAAACCTGATATCTATAGGCTAATATTTTAAAGAGATCTATATTCCTGTGTCTGAAGAATGCAAGGTCTACTCTCTACCTGCATGGTCCTATTTAGCCTCGAAGTTCTACCTTGTGTCGTCTTTTGAAGTCCCGCTTGAGTTTCCAGTGCTTGAGAATCACTGTGGTGTGTATCGATGTCTCGAACTGAGTCGTCGTGTGTTTATTCTGAAACGTGGCAGCTGTAACCAAGTGGGTGAACTTTGTGTGTGACTATAATGAAGATGCAGGGAAATAAATGCATGATTAATGTCAGACTATGATGTCATTGAAGAGTAGGGTTGCTTTATTCACTGAAACATTATTTTTGTAAATTTTTTGAGGAGTGTATTTAATCTGCATTTAATCTTGGTTTGTGACTAAATACATGTTTAGTAAAATATAAAATAATAAAGCTAATATTTAAATATTGAGCCGTGTCCACTTTTTAAAAACATTTTCATTAGAACCCATTATGGAAAATCTCAGTTCCTCTATTGGACCACCTCAATTTCTTCAGTTTTTATGTGCTGTAGTGGCAGCTATAAGTTCATGTTAGGGTCAGGTGTCAACATTTTGATTAATTAGATTTAATTTTGGGCAGAACATTTAAGTGTAACTACTTTAAGCATACATTGGGAGAACATGGGTCCTGGATGGGTGGGCACGATAAAGCACTAAAACTCTCCGGATAAGAACCTGATGGCACTCGGTTAATTAGCCGGTCTCACTTAGCTGATCATGTTGGTTCTTGGGTTGGTTGGAACAAAGACCAGCACCCACAGCGGCTCTTTATGGATCCTATTTAATACTTAATTAGATACTTTATTATTTGATACTGCACTAGACCACAGATTTGCTCCCAGATCATATGAAATTGGCTCCATCGTGTTGGACTGAATGCCTGGCCACTAATGATACACATTCCATTATCTGCTGAACACTGTTCATTCGATTAATAATTAAAAGGTTAAGCTACTATCATAGTCATGGTGTCATATTTAGCCAATATGTAAGCTAGGACTGTAACCTTAGTAGGGGTGGCACGGTGGCTTAGCATGTTTGCTTGGTTTTACTCAATGACAGTTTCTTCCCACAGTCCAAAAAACATGCAGGTAAGACAAATTGAAATTACAAAATGACTGTCTGCTGCCATGATTGTTGCCAAAACTGTAAAGCATGATAATAAATAAACCATAATAGCATGAAGTGCATATTGTTAGAAATATTGTTTTATATAAAATGTAATTCTGTTTTAACTTGATTATTTGGTCATAACATTTGATTTTAGGCAACTTAACGTACGTTTTAGACGTACAAAGAACAGTTTATGTGTGAGTTGCACGCAAGCTTATTTTGTTCAGGAACAACAGACCATAAATACAGTGAAAAATAAACGACATTACAACAGCGACATCTTGTGTTAAGTTAGAGAAATGCATGACTCGATTGTTCCGGTGTGGGTGTATATGTAATAATTATAAATCCATCTATCCATTAAATTGTTTGAACAGTGTGTTTTCCTTTCAGGGTCACGGTGGGACACACACTGATCAGTATCTTTAATTTACTTGACTACATGTTTTTGGAGTCTGGGTGGAAACCGGAGTGCCCAAAGGAAACCCACACAGTCACAGACAAGAACATTCAAACTGTTCACTGGTCAACCTGGGAATCGATCCCAGGTCTTTTAGCTGCAAGGCAACAGTGTTGCCAATATATATGTATGTATATATATATAAACACATATATAGTTTATAATAGAATTGTGAACATTTCAATGTTCATTTATGAAAATAAATTCCATTGTAAAACTATTAAAATTACTAAAATCGATAATATTCACAATGTTTTCTAGTAATTTATAATTATTTATTTTTTCTATGGGGTCCGGTAACAAAAAGCCCATGTATAGCTATATATGTATAAGTCTTTGGGCCCTCCACTATAGAAGATGCCAAAGTGATTCCATTAAAAAAAACCTAAACAACAACAACATTTTATGCTTTTGATTAAATATCTTGCTAATCAACAGTTTGTTGACTCCATCCAGATATCATCTATATCTTAGTATGGTGGGTTTACACCGGCCTAATATCTTCTTAAATTCATGATTTTTTAATTTCATTTGGACCCTGATCGGGCACCAGTGAAGACAGTGAAGGCGATTTATATAAAACAAGAGATGCTTCCCATCTGACCAGATGCGGTCCATCTGTGCCATGCTGCTATTTGGAGGGGGGGGTGATACTCCAGGTCTCTGTGGCTTTAATGGAAACATGAAGCAGCAGCTGTGATGCTGCCACCCACCGCCATGCTTTGGAGCCATTAGCACAGAGACTCCTCGCGTCCTCCCCCGGCCCCGGACGCCTGATGGATGGTTCAGACCTGGTCACGTGACTCGCACTAGGCACGCTCCGTTCACTCCCACCCTCCCTCCCGACATCTTTCTGATGCATCTTTGTCCCTCCTTTCATCCCAGGCTGAGAGAAGGATGTGTGTTATTGTAGAGCATCCTGAACCATCACACCCACTGGTACTGGTGGAGATGTTTACTCAACGGTAGCCGGAGCTGCTTCTGTACTGCTTTCCTTTTTGGACCCGCTGTGATTTGGACATTTTGTGGACATACTGGAGAGGAGGGTTTAATCGAATCCTACAGGGGAAGCTTGGAGCAGGTGGCTGGTGAGCATGCATTCATGTTTATGAATAGTGCTGATGCCTTGGCTTGATTCAAAGTGGGAAGGATGACCTTCTTGATGCAGCTAAGCTTTTAAAATGTTTACATTTGAAAGATCCAGAAGGTTCCAGGATCGAGCATTAACAGTTTTAACGACTGTAATATCTAACTGCATGTGTGGCCAAAGCAATAAGCTGCTTTGCAAAGCCTCCATCTTCCATGCTCGGCAGTCCATGTGGCCCTGTTTATTTCATGCAATTCCATGCAAAGAAATGACCAACTATAAATGCTATTCTAATACATGTTGGTCGCATCTGTCACTGACGTCGCCACATGTCACAGTCTTCACCATGATGGCATCACCTGCCTTGCTGGCTAACGTTTTTTGATGGCCTTTTTCCAATGCTTTTTTGGTTTCAGTAATGGGCAACTGTAATCTCTTTATGACAACAGTAGGCTAAGTTAGTGGCTTAGACATCTGCAGAAAATGTTGAATTGTAGCGCAACGATAACGCAGTTAGGCAAACATTCCTCTCATAAGGATCTGTCGTTTTAGGAAATGATGTACGAGAATTCTATTAGATGTTTCATATCAAAGTTTTTTTCTAATTTTTTTCTACATTACTTCCACACAGATGGCTAAAAGTATGTATGCTAGAGACCAAGTCAGATCTCGAGTCTTAAGGCTAGGGGCAAAGTCAGGTTACAAGACTTTAGGCTAGAGTCCAAGTCAGGTCTCAAGTCTTAATGCTTGGTGCTAAGTCTGGTCACAAAACTTTAGACTAGAGTCTGTCAGGTTTTGAGTCTTAAAGTTAAAAACGAAGTCAGGTTGCAAGACTTTAGGCTCAAGTGTAAACAAGTTAGGAGTTTTAAACTTTGGAATGTTGATTACATTGTGTTTCACTTGAGATAACCACTTTCGAAATATGAATAACGCTGAAACGTTTGAACATAACATGAACGAGGTCTCCAAATGTACATAAATAGGAGCGCCGGTCATTGCTATGGCAACCGAGGAACGCCACAGCGATTGTACAGACTGTAGGCCGACTAGCTTCTGAGATTCCCGAATCCCAACCTGTCGACGCTATGTGTAAAGTTTGGACAATACTGTCCATCATACCACAGAGGGAGAACATTGTTAAGACCTACCATGTCACCGGGTGACAAACCCAATGTCAGAGACAATATCTCAACAGAGATTTGGAAGGGGAGACATTCCAGACCCTTAAAACTATTGAAATCTTCAGAAACTATTAGAATATGAATTGTCATTTCTGGACATCAGAGGACATGGATACTGTGGATTAGTTTGGTATTAAATAAAATACGGTCTGGTGCAGTAATTTGCAATTAAAAAGTGGTAATTTTGGAGTGAAACACCTCTTAAAGGTTGCATGTTTTATATTCCTATTAAACTGAATATTTTCTACACACTTGTGGTTACACAATTTACACATATAACAAGGTTTTCCTAAGTTAACATTTATTTCTACTCAGTAATAGTTTGGCACGACAGCAACAGCAGTTTGGCCAAAGTCTCCTGGCATCATCCGCGCAGTCGGATATTCAAGTGTGAAACAGTTTCCGACAAGCTCATTAATATGGCAACCGAATCTCACTTAGACATATCGTGACCGAATACATGCTGAGCTTTTCAGTACTGACTCAATGCTTCAGTTTACTGAAGTTAACAAACCATTAATTGTCCAAAACATGTAAATGATACGAAGCATGGCACCGATGGCACCATTTAACAAAGTTAATAATTAAATAATAAGTTTTAGTGACAGTCACAGTAACCCCACATCCTCTTTTTAAATAGGGTTCTAATTTGGGTGCACAGACGTTTGTAGCATTTTCAGCATTACAGGACAAGGTAGTGAAATAATAAAATCAGTTATCCTCACGATTTAATCACAATATTATTACTAAATGGTTTACAGTCAGGACAATCACTGCTGATGAAAATGCTCCATCAACCAAGTGTTTATCAGTAAAGCTGAACCAATATTCAGACATCATTACCTTATCAGAATATTTTTATATATTTTCCATCAATCAGCAAGTCTCGAAACACTCTTGTTTAGACTTTAGGGGGTCATGATCATGATTACAGGGTCTACAGTGTCGTGTTTACGACTATAGGTGGTGTTTATGACTACATGTTATACAGGGTCATGGTCATGACTACAGGGTCTAAAAGGTTGTAGTCATGTCTACAGGGTCATGGTTATGACTACAAGGTCTACAGGATTGCGGTCATGTCTACAGGGTTGTAGTCATGAGTACATGATCATGAAGAAGTTCTTGCTAGTTCTGAATCAAAAGTAGGAACCAGTTGAATATTAGCAAGTCATGAAGGTAATAATGCTCATTGGTAATAATGTTTTGCTTGATCACACAATGGTGGCGCAATAACGTTTTGATTGGTAGGTCACTGAATTTCATATCGGACTCAGAGAACTCTGGTGTATTAATAACCATGACGGAAGCGTCTGAGCATCTTTAATCATGAGTTAATCTTTTAGGAGCGTCGAAACGTATCCAGACACGCAGAGTTTGAAGCAACACCTTCATCTGGCAGCAAAATGCATCTGAACACTAAATGGATGAGTCAGGATCTTATTTTAGTGCAGGATGGATGAAATTTCATAACATGCGATGGGGAATCAGGGATTAACTTGGGTGTAAATTTTTAGTTCTAAGGTTTTTCTAGCAGGACCTTGGACTGGTGTAGCTTGACATAGGTCTCGATCTCCCTAAACTAATCCGACCAGACCGTTTTTTATCCGGACGCTAATAGCGTCATGTTTTTGTTATTTGTTTTGTAGACTAATGCTATACCATCTGGTATCTTGAGACTCCTCCTTTCACCTGCTTCCCTCCTACCTTCTGTTTATTGACTGGCCTCCAAGGGAGACGGAGATCAGAGGATCTCAGACGGTTCGGTTCTCGTCTGGGCGGCATTAAAGACTGGATTAAAGCCATTAAAGAAGTCTGCTGAGACTGAACCCGATTAAACTAGCGCTATGGAATGAACACAAATCTGAGCTACGCAAACAATGTTTAAAGTGCCACCATATTAGTGTAGTCCACTTTGTTTAGTTGATCAAATTTTAATTCTTAGAATAACATACTGCAGGCCACCCAAGTAGGGCGGGTCACTGTTGAGTCTGGTTCCTCTCGAGGTTTCTGTTTTGTACTATTTTGGGAGTTTTTCCTTGGCCTGTCTTTAGTGTTTTTTGGTCTAAGCATCTGCAGAATACCTAGAAGTTTCTTTAAAACGAGAGCTTTAAAACTCAAGTACATTGTCATTTACACAGTAGTACATTCGTATTCTGTACATTTAATCTTTCCAAGTTGTCAGTACTTGGAAAGTAAATCAAATCCATTATGTTCAAGCCAAATAAGGTCAAAGTCCACTCGATCTGTTTTATCTTTAGGCTTGTTTGTTTAGTTTTTTTGGCAACCTGGCCCTTATAGGGGAATGTTTTGCTCTGTATTGTAGTAGCAAAGATTTTATATATAAATAGATTTAAATTGTTCAGTAGGACGACACGGTGACTTAGTGGTTAATACTGTCTCCTCACAGCAAGAAGTCCCGGGTCGGCCAGCGGGCTTTCTTGTGCCGAATTTGTTTTCCTCATGTCCATGTGGGTTTACTCTGGGTATTCTGGTTTCTTACTACAGTCCATAAACATGCAAGTTAGGAAAACTGAAGAGACCAAATTGTCCATATGTGTGTTTGATGTGACTTGTGTATCGTTTGAAACTTGTGTGATGAATGTTTCCTGTCATTAATATTGTCGGGGTTTAAAATATGATGTTAAAATGCTCAATAAATAAATAATATTCAGTAAGGAGGCACCTGGTCCTTATAATTCTCACGAGTTGTTCTCTTATAACCATCTTCTTGGAGTCTTAACGTGTCCCACTATTTACTATTACTGAACCTGTACTGGCAACATCATGAGCTTTATTACAACCTCTATTTGGTATCATTTACTCTTCAAAACATTTTACAACCAACCATTAAGTCTGTCTGTCTGTGTGTCTGTATGCCTGTCTTTTGTCTGTCTTTCTATATGCCTTTTTATTGATCTTTTGTCTATATTTCTCTGTCCATTTAGTCTTTGTGTTTTGTCAGCCAATCTGTCTTTGTCTATTAGTATCTATGTATGTATGTATCTATATGTTTGTCTGTCTATAAGTCAATCCATATATAAAATCATTGCAAGTTGACCACAGCGACAGACATTCCCCTATGTTGGCCAAACAACAACAACAACAACAACAACAACAAACAAACAAAGTCTAACGATCACAAAAAGTTGAATTTTAACTTCATAAGCATGCTACTTTTATCATTTAATCATGCAATTCAATTCCAGCTGGTCCAAACATGTCGGCTGTTTAATGTCAAGTCAAGTCAAGTCAACTTTATTTATTTAGTGCTTTTTCCAATAGATATTGTCTCAAAGCAACTTTACAAAATGCAGGATGAACAGAAACCCCTGTCGAGGA
>JAOTRQ010066816.1:0-12898 GCA_028565875.1 Hoplisoma paleatum
CATGTGACCTCCTGGGTTGGTTGGAATAAAAACCAGAAGCCACACCGGCCCTTCGTGGATCTGGTTTGACACCCCTGCTTTAAGCAAACTAAAATAATAATAATAATGAATATGTCAAATCCATAATGCGAACCACAATCCACTTTGGCAACCCCTAATAGGAGTTGGCAAAAAGATTAATTCATTGACTGACCGTTGCCAATTCCATTACAACCACTGATTGTCACTTCCAAACAAAGAAAGAAAGAAATAGTTACTAGATGAAATATGCGCATCTCATTTTTAAAGAGAAATTGCATTCATCCTTGTAGCTTTGTTGGCACATTCACAGATGGTACTATTCCAGGGAGCCTATTAGAATCTGATCTGTTCTGCTAACATGTGACACCATTTTCCTGCCACACACGGCACGTTCTATGTGCATGAGTGGGGCGGTTAGACTGCTGTCAGTAACTGTGTACTACACTTGTTGTGTATGTTGTGTGTGCGTTAATGCTACCGCATGGTGATGATAATGGCACTTTGGTGCTACTATTAGTTCTGTTTGAAGTGGGCTATCATCACAGACTGTATGCAGATAGATATATGCTCACATATTTTTTTGAAAGAATTTAACAATAGGCTGGGGATTGCAGAGATGAAGACACTCCATGTCAACGATGCATCTGTTCATGTGAAGAATTTGCTCTCCCCATTGCTGCCGTCATTGTAGCCACTGCTGAGTCAACAAGAATCACGTAAACAACTGCAAAAGAATAATGGAGCTTTTAGGTTTGGAGCTACTAACATAGTTTTATTGGACCGTCCATATATGCCATATGTTTTTAGAGGGTAGGGGTAGGTGTAACACCAGAAGGATGCTAGGAGTAGAACAAACACTCTAAATTTCAATTGGCCAATTATGTCACGTTTTCTCTCCACCAACGCTACCATCTGAGAGACCCTACGCAGACTAGCAAAAAAGGTCATTCTACATTCTACCTTTTCAACCCTCACACATGGTCATTGTGTCTAAAAGGAAGGAGGCATCACCGACACTCAAACCTTGCTCATCTGAGTAGACTAAAGTCTGAAGTAATTTAATCTCATAGCCGCCCTGGACTGATCCCAGAGACACTTTGCTCGCGGTCACTTACCCGCCACTTCTACAGAAGCTATTCGGCTCTATTTGCTCTGATTGTAAAAGTTTCTAGCAAGCAAATCATTTACATTGCTCACAAACTTATGGGAAGATTTGTAAATGAATTTAAAGTCATCTGCATACTCCTTGATCTGCACACTCCATGCAAATCATGCAATTTCTCAACCGTTGCAATGCCTATGTAACAAGATTTAGTAAAACGCAAAGCCTCAAGAGCTATAGGATGACTTGAAGCTGGCTAAAGACAGATAACAGCAGCTACCGCTGGGTCACCCATCTGCCACAACAGCAAGACTTTATTGGCAAAAAGAAACAGATGCAGTAATGCAACAGAACTGCGGCGACAGTTTCTTGCTGCCACTAGACAATAGATATGAATTAAAATTTTATTTGTCATTATACATATACTGATGTACAGTACAACAAAATGTTTCTCTTCGCATATCCCAATCTTGGGGGTCAGAGCGCAGGGTCAGCCGCAGTACGGCGCCCCCTGGAGCAGACAGGGTTAAGGGTCTTGCTCAAGGACCTAATAGTGGCTGTGTAGCAGAGGCTGGATTTGAACCCCCAACCTTTGGGTTTCCAGCCCAACGCTCTACTCACTAGGCTACACTGTCCCTAATATGAACCCAGATATTATGAAATCAACCACATTGTGTTGGACAGCATGTCCATCGACTGAAAGTATGCATTCTGTTATCTGCAGAACACCATAGAACCTGTAAAAAGTCGACTGATGAGCCGGTGCTTAACAAATTATAATGCCCAGATTACTGGAGCACTTCCAAAACTGCTGCCCTCTAGAGGTGTTCTTGGTTTCTTAGTGGTCAGTACCTACAAAAAGTGGTCCAAGGAAGACTCTGTGGTGAGCCATTGACAGGTCATCTGTCAGGCAATAATACTAGTTTTGATAGAAAGGTTTAAGGACACACAATCTTAGGAACGGCGATCATAATGTTAAGCCAGATCAGTGTATTTGAGCACGTTTACCATTTTGGGGAACCAGTGCTTTTATTTGTTTCACATCGGTTTCAGTCCACTACATTTGACTGACCGGTGCTCTCTTGTTTCAGTCCATTAAATCAAGCTTTCAGTGTACTTTACAAAAGTATCCAGCTCAGGTTTTCTTTTTTTTAACCTGCATTAAACTGTCATGTTTCACAAGCGCCCTGACGGTCAAGACTGGTGGTTGATGATCAGCGCATGATGTTTGGCATGCAGTATACATAACGCTTCGCCCCTACTGGGGCGAAACCGAAGAGCCGTTGATATTCAGTGCATTTATGAATGCTGTCAGAATTACCAAGTGAATAACGTCGCGTCCATATTTTGGAGTTTATTTTGACTAGGTATTAGAAATAGAACAATGTGGGATAGATTAAAATGCCAGAGAGATATGGAGACTTTGAAAGCAAGCACGTTCTTGCATTAAATAAATAAAATTAAAAAGATTCACCTGTAAATATCATTTATAGTTTTGCTTTTGTTGATGATTGGAAACGAATTTGTTTAGCAGTGATGGTTTAATGATTAAGGTACTGGACTAGAAACCAGAATGTCACCAGTTTAAGCCACACTACTACCAATGTTGGGCCCATGAGCAAGGCCCTTAAACCTTGATTGTTCAACAAAATGTTCTTACATTGTAATTGTAAGTAACTGAAGTATGTAAGTAAGCTGAAAATGTAAATGTAGGAAACACACAGTGAATAGACAATGAATGACAAATACATTCAGGTCCCAAGAACTTGTACTGAACTGGGATTATGATGAACTGTTAAAGAAAAATAAAACTTTTGTTGAAGTGCTTTGTTTTTTTGTTTTTTTAAAGTAAAAAGCAATACATAAAAACAATCATCATCATGCACTGCATCTGTATCACAGCATGCTGCCTCTGAGCATATAAAGTAGGTTGTGTTGCATTCATTTAATCATCAAGCTCTAATTTGGGTGAGTTTTATTCACACACATTAATGCATTCCAAGACAAAATCTTCCAGAATACAGCAAATACTCTGCAAGACAAAAAGGTCTTTGTTCATCCATAGGGGAGTATGTTACTGCAACTCTTGCAGTATTAGTTTGGTACAGGACAAGTAAACATAAGGTCTTTGGGTTACTGGAGTCTTTGTCCAAGTTCTTCAACCCCCAAGTGCTCTGGGGAATTTTTCATCTACAGGACAATTTCACATCTACAAATTCAACCTAGTGCATGTTTTTGGGCTGTGGGAAGAAACCGGAGTACCCGGAGTAAACCCAGAACATGCAAACTTGACACAGAGAACTCAGGAATCTAATTCGGGGATTCTGAGGCAACGGCGCTAAGCATATCATGTAAGCCATCAATCACAGAACAGTAACATATTTAAAAATGTTCTGATCAAATATGGAGGTTTTTAATTTCTGCATTTTTAACAATGACCTGTCTCTTCCTCTATTTGTTCACTACATTTTCTACAAACGTTATGAAAGTTTCTTAGCTTAAAGCTTATCGATCTTAACAGACACACCCAAAAGACACGGCACGTCGCAAGCCAACTAGATTAGAAGAAGCCGGAAAACCACAAGGTCTTCTTGCAGCAGGCCAGCAGATTATTGATTTCTCTATTGATTTTTAACCAAAGGATGGAGGATAGATGGCTAATAAATAATTCCAGATGTCTGCTTGAGACGACTCCTCGGTTCTTTAAGGCACAGGAGGCATGTTGGGAAGGTGCTGGTAAATCATTCAGACTGAATATTGATCAGATAATATCTCGCTCGGATCGATATTAAAAGATGCAAAACTAGATGCTCGATTTCTTTCTGAGCCTCTGGTTATATTATATTGTGATGTAAAAAAACAAATGCAAGCTTACATTCTTACAAAGCTGGAATCAGGCATCTTATTACAGCTTGGCCAAGTTCAAGGAATTAAATTGCCCCAAACTTGTTCAGGCAATAAACCTTTTTATTAACCTTCAATAACTGACATCACCCGGAGACAATGAGACGGACACCAATAATAATTTATTGCAAGGTAAAACATAAAAGTGTTCTTTGAAAAGTTATCTTTATTCATTAAGAATGACTTAACCACCTTCCTGTGTGATGCATTATACCCAGCGTCAAACCATTTTAATGCTGTCAGCAAAGAAAATGCAAATCCTTTTTCCTTCAAAGCTGGGAAATCAGTCAGGCTTTAAATCCAGTCTATAAACCTACTCATCCTCCCTCACTGTTAGAGATCTTGGTACATGTCACAGGGAGTGTGTCATGTAAGTACACCGTCCTTGGATGTAATCGGGTTCTCCGGCAATAAAAGACAAATGGGGTGAAGAAATAGTTTCCATTATTTAACTATACGTTTCAGTAATCGGGGATGCTGGAACAACAAAAGTCTGCCCGTTTCCAGACCCATCTCTGTTGGGTCCTTGAGCAACTGTTAATTGTTCAAATTGTATTTATTAGTCAATGTAATTGTAAGCTGCTATTAATTGCCGTGTTTACAAATGTAAATGTAGCTAGGAGTGGAGAAGCTGCAGATTTATAGAAATATAGAATTTATATAGGTGTTATACATCTTATCTTTTGGTGCCACTCTTTTGCTCTGGTTATATAACATTTATTGGTATGTCTCGGTATAGTCAAGGGCACCTGCGGCAGTATTGTTCTTTGATTACACTATTTGCAATTGAGATTATGGCATTAATATTCCAGAAGTAGAGATTTTTTACCAGTGCAAAAATGCTCCTGCCAGAAAAACTGCGAACAGGTGGAGTTTGTCAGAAAGGATGCACACATAGGGTTCATTTGTCAGACAGGTTTGTTGACGTTCCAGGTATTTCATGGAATGCCAGCTAAACGACCCCCTCCACACACACCAGAACGAATACCTTGTTTACGCCAAACATTTGGTTAGTTCTACATTCACTTCCAACAAGACGTAATTTCCATTCACAGAACACAACAGACCGGGCTGAACTACTTTTTGGCTTTAACAATTAAAGCCTGATTTCATTAACTTAGTTTAATTATGAACATTGACCAACATTAGCATTTTAATTGTGTCCTTTTATTTCTCAATGGATGTAAGATCGCATTGAAAGCGAAAGAAAGCTGCTCACTCAACCTGGTAAAGACCTAAATGCATTTATATTCACTAGTCATCAAAGAAACATTTGCGTTGTCTGGGGAATTAAGATTAGGCCTTTAACGATTTGCTCTTAACCTTTAATCAGTAGGAGGCTCATTTGCTTTCTTTTTTTTAAAGAAAAGTTTCTAAAGAGATATTTTTTTTACACCTTCCTTAATTCCCTCAAAACAATCACGACCTATAGACTAGCATCCACTGTGTGTCAATAGTCGATTCTCACAGAGTTGTTTGAATGGTCACACTATGAAATAAATGCACGTGTATTACTTTTGTTAGCATTCTAACGCCACGGCAGATGTTACCGTGTTATACAATGAGCAAAAACCTGCACTAACCATCCTGCCATCAGACATGCCAAATGGCACCAGCATTGACTGAAGCTTGATAAAATTAGATTTTGACAGTGTTGTGCCAGTTCACAGCTTTTATGAACTAGTTCAAGTTTAGTTCATACATGCTCAAAGTGAACAGTTCACGTTTAAAGTTCACAATTTTAATTCTGAACCAGTTCAAAGTTCAGTTCATTTTACTTTTTTTCGAGAGATATTTAAATAAATACTTATTTTTACACTACAAGCTAGAAATCACTCAACGTTTTTTGAAACGCTGCTTCAGCCCTCCGCGCTCTCGTCTTTGCCTGCCACGCAGCGTTGCTATGCCTACCCTGCTCTGCTGCAATGCATCATGGATAATGTAGTGTGGAAGCCAGTATGTTATTAACTAGCCGAGATGTTAACTATTCTCAGCCTGACACTACATTGCCCACAATGCATTGCGCATACAGGAGGGAGGAACCGGCGAGAATACAGGAGGAGGAACCGGCGAGAATACAGGAGGGAGGAACCAGTGAGAATACAGGAGGGAGGAACCGGCGAGAATACAGGAGGGAGGAACCAGCGAGAATACTGGAGGGAGGAACCAGTAAGAATACTGGAGGGAGGAACTTCCTCTCGTTACGTTTCAAAAGAGAAACCAGACGTCACTCAGTTTTCAATGAAAAACAAATTCCAACGTTCATTTACTGTGATGTCACAATTCATGACACAGCATGTGAACTCATTCACGTTCAAGTTCTTTATTACAAAATGTGTTGCGTTCAGTTCAACGTTTACGAATAAACGAGCGTGTTCAATGAATGCGTTCTTTTGAACTCGTTCACGCACAACACTGTTGTGCTTACAGCGTATAATTTTTTAAAAATTGTTTATTGTTTATCGTTGCAAGCGTATATAACGCCTCTGTGCACCCTGTGCAGGGTTCTGTTCCTTCATAGTGCTCTATGCTATCTTTTTATATTTTATTCATAAGTTTGCACGGGTAAAAGGAGTCGCTTCCAGTTTTATACACAAAATCCAGCCGGAAATAAGTGCAAAAATGCAGTACTGAATGAAACGAGGGTTAGTACATGAGATACAAAAAAGCAATGCACCAACCAGCCACCAGAGGTCGCCACGACAGCAGCGAAGACGAAACGCTCGGCTCCTTCCAGCTTATGAACGTGTCTTGTTTTACCTCTCGTCTGGCGATATTCCGGCGTGTTTTCCATCCTCCTCGTCGACGCGGTAATGTCGGCGTGAGAACGATTGGACTCCGCGAGCGAAGGCGACTTCCAGCTGGTTAGATTTTCTAGGATGTGGGTAACGTGTCAGAGCGCTTCACTCTGATTGCTTTACCCGTGGGAGCTCTCGGCTGGTGCCCGCACAAGGGCCGCGGAATGGATTTCCCGGAGTGTATTGTGCCGCCTCGGAGCCCCGAAAGCGTCGCAGCATCGTAGCGACGGACAGGAAATATAATTACTCTCGTCTAACGCCGACTGGAGTTATTGGAACACGGGTTCTAGTTCAGTCTTCTGGGTTCTAAAGGATCCTTGTATAAAAGCTAAACGGATTGCAAGATGTGCATGATTTAGATCCTGTTTACTTGTGATTAAGTGGCACAAAAGGTTCTGGGTTCGATTCCCTGTGCACGTAGGGGTGAGTTTGTGTGAGTTTCCTCCCGGACCAGGTTTTGTCAGAGACTGGAAAACTGACTTGACCTATAATTGAATGTGTGTGTATATATCTATGTGTGTGTGTGTGTGTGTGTGTGTGATGGAGAGGTGCCCCAGGGTGTTTCTGTGTGCCTGTATTAGGATCAAATCTCTGCCCTGTAATTATTAGTTCATCCGCACACCGCAGAACTGACCAGTAAGCGGCGCTGCTTGAATAACTTGATCCTTGATGGATCCGGAACCTGAAGATAAAGTGCACCTGATGGGGGACCCTGGAACTATATTGGTGTTATATGAAGTGGCCAGAGGCGCCAGATTTTCTCCCGAATTCTCTCACCTCAGAGCTGTGAAGACATGTCACCAGTCCGGCAGTGTTTATGCAGTTTAGTCCCCGAGGCTGCACTGTCCCGGATCTGCGGGGAAGCTCGAGTAGCATTTCTGGTGCCACATTTCGTAAGAGCACAGCGATGATTCCTCCGCGTGTGTTTGTTTGTTAGGATTTTAACATCATGTTTTATGGACTTTTAGATGCACCGGATTATATTAACGATATATTTTCATACACGGACGATTGTGGATTAAAATGAAACATTATTATAAAGAGCAAAAACGTGAGATTAAATGAGGAACCGAGGAGCAGAACACAAGTCCAAAGACCAGAACGTATCCACACACACTAAACAAAACAAGCAGGTAGAATAAAAAAAAAACGTTAAACTCTGGAAGACGAAAGCACGAGATCTAGAAGCTTCTGTAAATCACTGACACAACAACAACAACAACAACAACAACAACACAAACAATCAAAGTGTTTAAATTGTGTTACAGTCGATTATAAACGACCATAAACGGTTAAATTAGGACTCCGAAGACGACGAGACGCCAGACGGCGAGACGTGATTGGTAGATTGGAGACCGAAGCACACGTGATCGACACGGATGAGGTGCATTCTGGGAGTTGTGGTCCTTCACTAGTGACAGACGGTGAGAAAGCGAGTCAGGAAACGACAGAAGTAACAGACGTGAAACATCAAATACACACCAGAGTCCTGAATACAGGAACCGTAACAAATCCTCCAACAATCCAACGACCGGTGCAGCTGCAGAGCTTCAACAAAGTCGTATTACAATGTTTTAACAGATTTACCGCCGTGTAGCAGATCAAATCAGTTTAAATGTATAATAAAATATTGTTGTTGGGGATCTTTTATTGATTTAAATAATAATTCATGAGGAAGTTAATGGGAGTAAAATAAATGATACTGAAAATATTATATAAATATTTAAAACACCGCTGGATACAAAAACACTGGTATGTCCTCTCACCGTCTTTCTCGGGCTGGATCTTCTTGCTTTTGTATTTCCAAATGACGGTGGGTGGTGGCGAGCTGACGATGTCACACGTGATGTCAGCATCGTCGCCCTCATTAAACTCCTGCGGTGACGGCGCGTTCATGAAGGTCAGCTTTTCTACAGGAGACAATCCACAGCGCTCGTAAACCCTTTATGATCTTACGCGTTATTGCCACGAATAAATAGAGCTTTGCAACAATAATAGTGTGATGAATGGATGAACGTTTCCTGTCATGGATACAGCATGGATACCTGATGTTCAAATGCTCGATAAATATTAATAATAATACATAAACAACAATAACAACCAAATTACAATAAAGGAACACAATAGCAATAAAGTCACAATGCTAATTTGTAACCCTACTGTACTGTATATGGGTCCCAGGGTTCGAATCTCTAAATCGCTGGTTACCTGGTTATAGTGACATCAGTACTGTAACTATGGACCAGCCGAAGCTGCCTGTGGGTCGCACCGAAGATAGAAAGAACTAATAACAACAACAACAACAACAACAACAACAACAACAATGAAGGTGGCGGCGCGTTGGCTTAGTGGTTAGCACCGTCGTCTCACAGCAAGTCGTCTCAGATTTGATTCCCGGGAACTCTGCTGTGTAGAGTTTGCATGTTCTCCGCGTGTCTCCCCTGCGTGAGTTTCCACCGGTTACTCCGGATTCCTCCCACAGCCCAAAGACATGCAGTCAGTAAGGTTCCCTGGAGATACTGAAATGGTCCTATGTGTTTATGTGTGTGTGTGTGTGTGTGTGTGTGTGTGTGTCCGTATCCCGGTGTTTAGTATATTCACCCTATGTACCCACCGTGACCCACTGCAGATCAGCATTGGCGACTTACGGTAGATGTTGATGTTGACCGTGGCTTGTGCCTCGTCGTCTTTATATCTGGCGACGCACTTGTACATGCCAGCGTTGTCCACGGTGGCGCTGTAGATGATGAGCGTGGACTCGGAGTTGTCGCTGGTGCTCACGGTGACGTTCTGCCTGTTGTCCAGGACCTTCTCTCCATCCGGGGTGAACCATTCTATCTGCGTCACATCACCGACCACTGACAGGGAAGCAAAGTGAGCAGTTAATATTCACGAGTACAGGTTAAAGCTCCACTCACGTCGGTTCGAGTCGAGTCGTTCACCACGATACGATCGCTTATCCAAAGATTGGAGCCATAAAATCACTAGAAAGCTGTTAGGAGCAGTTAAAATTATGTTAGTGTACAAAAAATAGGATATAAAATGATGTAACTGCATAATAAATTATAAATAAAAGCACCTAAAAACATGTTAATGTACAAAAAATATGAATAAAAGCACATAAAATCACGTTAATGTACAATAAAGAATAAAAAAAACATTAAAACCATGTTAATGTAAAATAAATATTAAATAAAAGCTTCTAAAATCATGTTAACGTACAATAAAAATAAATAAATAAATAAAATCATGTTAATGAATAATAAATAATAAATAAAAGCTTCTAAAATCATATTAACGTACAATAAAAATAAATAAATAAATAAAATCATGTTAATGTACAATAAATAATAAAAAAACATAAAACTTAAATAAATATAAAATAAAAGCTTCTAAAATCATGTTAACGTACAATAAAAATAAATAAATAAAATCATGTTAATGTATAATAAATAATAAATAAAAGCTTCTAAAATCATATAAATGTACAATAAAAAAAATCATGTTAATTTACAATGAATAAGAATAAAAGTAGATAAAATCTTTTTAATGTACAATAAATAAGAATAAATCATATTGAAGTACGTACAGTAGTTCTGAAATTTACAATCAGGTGTTTATTTATTTGAATAACCAGATATTATTATTATTATTATTATTATTATTATTATTATTATTATTATTATTCCACAGTTTGTGTCGTCCTCCGACGTCTCGGGGTTTTATTAAATAAGATCCTGACCGACAAACACGTGCCGCTGACCGACACGCCGGTCACTCCGTCCTCCGTCAGGTCCTTGTTAGCACCGCGGCTGAAGTACCTCCATCCGGACGCGCACAAGTGGCTCTGATCCGGTGCCAAAGCTCAACGTTGTGTGTCTGAACATCAACATGTTTGGAGACGTGTTTGTCCTGATCACCTGGTAAACGTGGGGCTGTTTTTTATTAGAGCCATGCTGCGCCCCCGTGTGGTGATAAACGATAGCACACAAAAAGGATCGGATTGTTTCTCTGTGTCAAAGCTGATCTGCATATGAATACGCCTGGTTAACCCTATTTTGCCTGAATATCGCACCTAAACCCCCACCCCATTCTCATGTAACGCTAGTCGCTAGTCTCGCTCTCCTCAGTACGAGCGGGGGTCAGCATCGGTAGCCGATGAAGCACGAAGCGACCGGGGTCCATGGACTCACCGTTACAAGAAAAGAACTTGGATTCTCCCACGCTGATCTCTCCAAACCCCGGCGTGATCTCCACCTGCAGTGAGGCTGGACAGGTAGAGAGAGAGAGAGAGAGAGACAGAGAGAGAGACAGACAGACAGACAGACAGAGCAAGAGAGGGAGAGAGAGATCCAGATTAGCCAAACAAATAGAAAGCTGAAAAATAATTAGCCTCGCAAGCCCGAGCTAGAGCGATAACATTTATTTTAATTAACCGCAGAGACAGTTTGTACAGGAGTGCAAACAAAATCCTGGCAGAAACCGTTCAAAGCGCCCGGTCCAGGTGACCGGGCATGCCGACTGAGTACAGATCCTCCCCGGAGAAGAGAACCGGTGGGTCGACGGAACCATCCCGGAACTTTCCGGAGACGACAGAACGAGAGATTTGCTTGTTTTTAATTTTCGCTTGACTGGCTCGTCTTTACGTCGTTAGGGACTCATCGTGACGTCGTCCTGTTCTCTAAATCATTCACTACTTAATCGTCTAGGCAACGATTAACGGTCCAAGGGTTCAAGGGTCGTCGGGGAGGGGGGGGGGGCAATCGATGCTTACTGATTCCCATTTGGAAGGAACCAACAGACGAATTTATCGTAGCTCAAACCGCTGAAGACGTCAAGACAAAATTTAGTGGTCATATTGTTACGCCGGATCAGTAGATCTAAGCTGATCCCGCGGGTGCGGTCGTGTCCTGGTCATCGGAAGGTTGCCGGTTCGATTCCCCAGAGTCGACAGGTAAAGATCGTGAAATGCCCTTAAGCGAGGCACCGAACCCTTCTAACTTGTGGCTGCCCAGTGCACCGGAGTTTATTGCTACTGCTGCCCCCTAGTGTCAGTATGTGTGGGTTTCCTCCAGTAGTCCAAAAACATGCATGTATGGTAAAATGAAGAGACCAGATTGTCCATGAGTGTGCTTGATTTGGCTCAAGTTTGCATTTAGGGAAATTCGTCCGAGTTTTACGATGGCTGTTGTTCACTCTCTGCCCGATACATGACGTGACATCATAAGTACGCCGTTCGTCGTAACCACACGGCGACTTTGTGTTTCGAGGACGGATCTCGACACGCGACGGTTTCCGACTGAAGCCCGTTTCGCGACTGAGCAGCACTTATCGCGACTGAAAGTTTTCCCCTAGCAGACTCCGTAGTGAAATGCAAGTCCATTCAGTCGTCGTGTCTTAAGAGAATAAAAAAAAAGCCGAAGAAAGACGTTCCATTACGGTTCCGGCTAAAAGCTTTTCAAATTATTGTATGGGAAGTAAGAGCATCAGCCGCTGACGCTCCTTTATCTTGCGCAGCAGCACCGTGTCCGAGATACTTAACTTTAAATACAAGCCGAACATCCGGAACAGAAGCTAACACATTGTTTAATTGTTATTATAAGAGCCGGCCGAATCTGTGCCTCGACACATTGTGCCCGTTCGTTATGTGACGCCATATCTGTGCCGGCAGAGGCTGGCGATTTCCACACTAGATTACGTTCTTATAAATGTTCTTCTTCCAGTTATTCTTGGCTGTAATTACATCCCCGAGGTGAACTCGCTCTCCCCGAACACTTCATATACAAGTTAATGGAAGAAAAAAATATATCATCAAGTCATAAGAGAGAGTAAGCGGTGCGAGTTCGGCTGTGTTCACCGTTCACTCACCCATCCAAAAAGATCCGAATCTGGTGTTCCGATCATTTCCATGGCGACGTGTGTACAAAATAAAGCATATCGTTATGCAGACTGTCTTGTACATTGATGAAGGTGTGTCGCTCTCTCAGTGATCTTCAGTGAATTCCAGCGTGTTGGAGGAACCGTGACAGGATTCCACCTGTAACATGTTACATGGATGTACAGAGTCTGGTGT
>JAOTRQ010066826.1:0-12896 GCA_028565875.1 Hoplisoma paleatum
TAATCTAAAATTAAGACCTTTAGGGTTTAATAAATTATACGATTTTATTTTTAGTAATTTGTATGAGATTCAGACTTCTGTTTTCCCTTTTGTATGGTTTATAAGGCTCCTTTCTTTATCTCAAATTTTCTTTAGTTCCCTATGGAACTATCCAATATTCCATTTAAATCCTACTTGGCTCAGATCCGTGTCTTTTACACCATGGCTTGAAAATCAATCAAAGTCTGACATTTTAAGAATATATATTTTTATTAAAAAGTGTTTAAATGAATTGCGAAGATGTAAGATAGAGCTTTCATAGGCAGACTTTTGAAGTAAATACAATTCCTTCTGGACTAAAACTAATGTTTATGTGATAAATTAGCATTTTGTAAAAGGAAAAAAGTGGATAAAAAAAAATCAGGGTAAATATGATTCATCTTACCTGACTTCAGCCTAACATTCACTGATGAATTATTTCCCAGAATATATAGAATACCTACTAAATAACACTTCAAGTAATCAGTAATGCAATTTACTACATTTGATAATAATTAAGGATAATTAAACTAATTACTAAAAATAATTAGTAATTTATTGAAATACTAGTCTATAATACATTAATTTTTTTCTGTTTGTAAAAAGTAATGAAAGAGCTGAAAGAATCACCTGTTTAAAGCCCCTCTACATCCAAAGAATGCTATATCTCTTGGAAGACTCGCAGGTCACATGACTTTTGCTCTCTGTTGCGAGTTTTCGGCATACATTGTAGAAGCATCAATATATTTACTAATAACAGGTAAAGTCAGATGAAGCATTATTAAAGAGTATATATTACAAACAATTATTTAAAATGATGCAATGACAGAGCCCACTGAGATACTAAAACAATAATTTCCACTTAAGAACCATTAAAGGACAATTTCTATCCAATACAGATTGATAAACAGATGAACAGATAAATAGATAAACATATGATGTAAACTACATATGACAAAAGTACATATGTTTTAATGATACATTAATATATATGTTTTTATGAGCACTAGTCTTGTATACATTTAAATATGTTGTGTAAAGTTGCCAGTCTTCAGTAAGTCATGTAATACTAATTTATTGGGAGAAAAGTTATTTAGTTTCACAGTTCCATCTGTACTCAAGATGGTTTTTAACCTAAGCACAATGTTCTGACGTATGCCAGTAGAACTGAAAAGAAAGGAAAGTAATGAAAAAAATATTGGAGTTTAATTTGCCCTAATCTAAATAACGACTTCTAACCTTTGTAATTACACTCTGATAATAGATGTATGTCTATACTGGTGCCCTATCCTTTACAACCCAATAAACACTATGATTTCTAACACAAGCAACAAATACACACTGCATTGACCATTGCTGTCTCATTTCTGTTACGATCGTGCCGATTCTAGCACAAGTTACTCTCTGTCTAGAGGTGCTTTATTCATTTAACTTTAATGCTATAGTATCAAAGGCAGAACCAGGAGAATAACAGCCTTGCACAGTTCAAGCACTAATGACTGATTCTGCTCCTGGAGGGTTTGCTAATTAGACCAACTGGTTTGGGATAATGCAAGAAAAACTATGATCTGCACAGTGTTGAGCCTTCCAGAGTTAATATTTTATACCCCTGCTTTAAAATAAAGGTGGTAAAGCTACCTAATCCTACACACGTCACATCTGATCAATAGCTGAATTATGTTTTTGAGAAAAACTCAATAAAAGGAATGAGTCATTCTGGCACATACTTAAGAGTTTTTAATTTAGCCAAGCTGGTATGGATTAGACCTTCAAGGAAACTTCCTATATGGAAAACATGTTCTACTATGTTCACTTAGTCTTTTTAATTAGCATTAGAAACTAAAGTAGTAGAATTAGTGCATAAAATGTGCTCTAAACACACTTGTAATTTAAAAGATCACTTGTATCTGATAGTGTTTAGCTGGCTATTACAAACTTCAAAATGAAACAAGCAGAATGGTTCAACAGGATTAGTTTTAGATCCCAGTTTATATAACCCCAGACTTGTAATGAATACACATTATAGTTGTCTCTGTGTTCTCTTATTAAACGTAGTCTAAATGTGTTGTATAAGAAAAATCAAAGAATGATTTTTTTAGAACTTCAAGTTTGCTGATACCTCTCGTTTCCAAGCCAGTGGTGGGGAGCTATGAGATAGCCCTCCCATGATTGATTATGCCCCTCCAATGACCAGGGGATAGTCTGGACAGGGCATCAATACATCGTATGGGTTTGACCATTCTTCCTTATATATAGATAATCATGTAATGTTTTAATAACATTGCAGTGATATAATACAACAACAAAGACGATCTTTATAATTTTGTAATTCTTGTTCGTAATCTGACTAACCACTGAATTATAATTTTGAAAATGTTATTGAATATAAATAAATGTAATTTGTAAGTGATTGTATGGCAGTTTTGGCTTTATTCATATACTCTGGTAGTTTATGGCTATGATTTACAAAATACCTTTATACCTGTAGAGTATGTACAACTTCCAATGAATGTTTAATAGAACAGAGCAGTAATTGTAACTGTTGAAATATACATAAATTACATTAATATTCAAAACGTAGTTTTGTTTTATTAGCAGTCAGAATCTAAATTGTAAGCCCTCTTCGTTCCTTGTTTTATGGCAATTGGGCAAGTTTCCATGCGATCTGGCCATCCAAGCATGAGAGCTCCATGCTAATTCTGGACATATGAACATCGACCTAGACAGTCCTGCAGACTTCTAAACTCTTATGCATTCCAACTTATGAAGCTGAAAGAATTCTGGACTTTAATTTCGACTGTGGCACTAACTTTATGTCACTGCACTTGTCAGATCATTAATTAACACAGCTCAGTGTCTATATCCTGGAAAACCTGCAGCTACTCCAGATCTGTTTTCCAAACTGACTGTTTTAAAACTGGCTCGAGTGAAACAAATGCTTAAAATTCTCCACCATTTCCAGGTTGATAACTACTGACCAGTCTCACTACTTACTTTTCTTTCTAAAGTAATTGAAAGATCAGTCTCTAGTTTCCTCTCCCTCTTTCTCCTGGACCAAAACTAAACCGGTTTTAAAAATTTAAAAACAGCCAGAGCTGCAGGAGAGTGCTTAGTTCTTATTCAGCTGGACTCTTTTATTCTGTCTTTGATACAGTCAATCATGACATTCTACTATCTGTACTCTCAAACGTGTGTCTCAGACAAAGCGCTATTATAATTCAAAGTGTACCTGTATTTTTTCGTAGTGTCATGGCTAGGAGAGCTGTCCTCATCTGACTCACTATCCACTGGGCTCCCCTAGGCCTCATTTTGGGACCCCTTTTCATTGCCATCTACACCATTTCTCTGTATCTGGTTATCTGTGGTTTTGCTATTCCGATGACATCTCTATTTGTCATTCCCACATGACAACCCTATGATATTGGCATAGACCTCGCATTGCCTCAGAAATATTTTCATGGATGAAGGAACACTACATTCAACTAAACCTGACCAAAATACTGTTACATTCAGCCAGTCAATCTATTCAACAAAACTTATACATAACAGTAGATCATCAACTTCTACATAACATAACATCAACTTGCTCTTACTCACTGTTATGAAGATCACTAGGAACTAAGGTGTTATGCAGCTATTCTTTGCAGACCATGTTGCCTAGGTCACTAAGTTATGTTGCATTGCACTTTACAACATCAGACCAATTTCACCATTACTATCATATCCTTCTACCCAAAGTGTAGTACAATCTTTGGTCATATTCTGCCTTGACTGTTGTAATTCCATGATTATTGGCCTTTTGTTTTGTGTAAAGCCTTTGAAGATTCTCCCAGTTGCTCATTGAGCTACACTAACTACCTGCCGTTGCTTGCAAACAATTAAAACCCTAACATTAGCCTATTAGGTAATTACAGAATGTGCTCCCTCCTACTTTAACTTGCTTCTAAAGGACCATCCAGTCACAGTGTTCCCTTTTTGCCAAGTCTACACTCAAAGTAAATCAAGCTTTTATCATTCCTAGTCTCCCGATGGTGGAAAAATTTACCAAATTATACTAGAGTACAGGGGTCACTCAGGGGTCACAAAAAATTCATCACTCACCTATTACTTCTAACAAACTAACTTCTCCTGATCTTGCTACCTTTTTTTCCTGCATTCTTCCTCTGTGTCAAAGTCACCCCTCTAGATCCCCAACTTACAATTAATCTTATGCAATCTTATGCGATCTTGTACAGTAACTGGTTGATTTATACTTTGGGATTTCAACTTTTTCTTTCTTTAGCCTTGTACATTTATGTGCTTATTACTTATGTGTCTTATATTTAGTTATTTTTATGAATCAATCATATGTGTTCAGTTCATAGATTGTAGAAGTTACATTGTTTTTGTAGGTTCTTTACATCTGTTGTTACTGACAGTTAATCAATTAACCCACAACAAACCCACTGACATGTAATTATACTGCAATGAAAACCACTGTTTCTACACACTTGCTTGACAAAGACTTTCTATGATTCATTTTCTTTTCAATGATTTCATCATTAGCTATATTTGAAAGTACATTGAGAATAAGTTCACTACTTCCTGCATTCATCAGAATGACCAATTGATGCTATAATATAAAAAAACCTGTGCCATGATGTCTTTTCAGTGCTTTTGGATAATTGATAGTATTTTCTTTAACTGTCTTTCTATTACTTGTAGCACTTTACTGTAGAACTAGAGAGGACAGCTAGGCAGCCGTGTTTAGCCCTAAATTAATCTGGCTCCATCAGTACATTCATAAATTATTATTTTAATCTACTAAAGTCCAGTTGTTGATAGGGTGGAATCACTAAACTGCTCCCACTGTAAATCACACTTATGATGGAACAGGGGTTCAGTTCGGTCTTATTCTCTGCAATATAACACACATTCTTTTTGTTCTGACCCATTAGTTTGACAATAACTTATGGATTAGATACATAATGTACTGAAGGCTAAATAAGAAAATTGTGGAATAATAAGTTCCTTGTTAAATGTACATTTGAATATTGCTATAAAAAGAAAAATGCAATGTGAATGCTGTGTTGTACATTTCGGCGAATATCTGCCTTTAGTAGCTGAATATATTGAATAATGAAAGCTTACAGATATAAAAATGCATTGTCACAAAGCTAAAAGCAAATTAGAGGTGAAGTTATGTGCTAAAGTGTAGTTTTACTGAATATTTGAATGTACGTAGTTATACTATCAAGTATGTACTGTGCATGTTGATAATGAAGTTTGTATAGAACGTACACACGGCAGCTTTTGGTATGCTATGATTCCAGACTATACTCTAATAGGTTTTGCTCATATGGTGCAGGAAATAACTGCCTACACATACACAGCTGCCTAATAATGTTAAATCAGTGCTTTATTGTGGAATAAGCAATGGCCTGATGAGACTAACTCCTGCCCTGGAAAACACTCTAGGCATTACAGTCCTGCAAGCACTGCAGGCTACACCTAAATCAAAGCAGATTTGAAGTTAAACCTGCTCCGAAAAAATGCATATCACAATGTTTTTGGAATTTCATTATTAAGGGAACGCTTATAAAACGACTGAATTGAAATATATTTAGTTGCAGTGTTAAAGGAGATTCAGAATAAATTATTTAAATAATTAATTATGAGGACATAACCATCTATATTTAATTTTAAAAAAGCCTTCAGCTTTGTTATGATTCTCCCTTTGTCTATGGACTATACCATAGTCTTAGTTATTTGTGACAGATTTTCCAAGGCATGTGCATTTATCCCTATACCCAAACTGCTATAAGTACTGCTCAGACTATTTTGGAGATATTGGTTAGATGCCATGCCAGTTGATATTGTGTGGAATTGAGGCCCTTAATTCATTAACTATTAATGGTGCTCTTTTGTATTTCGTTAATATCTGCATTGCACAGTGGTAATGAGCTAGGCATGTGAGTATTCAAATTGGTACGTTGTTGAATTATTTTCAGTTCAGTGTTACTCTATTATGTTTTATTAAAAATGTATGAAAAACTCATGAAAAATCAGTATAATTGTCATCAGAATATCAACCAATAAAATATTGTATATAAAGCATGGTGATATGTTTTCTTGAGAAAAAGACAAATAAACCTTGATTTGATTTGTTGAACATAATCTAGTATTGCACATGGCTATCTAATACATTCCCATATTTCCCATTGTACATATGAATTGAATTTAGATTTAAAATACATCTAATCACTTTTAAAAAGTTCAATAATAAGAAAAAGTGTAATTAATCACAGCAAATTTAAGGTTTAATAAGTTTAATGTTTTTAAATTAACTAATTAATCGCACAATTTATCATGATTAATCAGATTTTTTTCCTGACATTGAAGCTTTCTTCGAGAATAAACTCTAAACTCTCCTTTGTGATGCCATACAGTTTGGAAACCACCTGGTCTCATCACTCAAGGGTACAGAGTCGCAGTAGCAGTGCTGCTGTCCCGAACATACATTTCTTTGAATATATCGTCCAAATCTGACTGGGGACTATTAAGGTGTTCCCAGACCAAAGTGGAGATATATAATCCTACCACCTTGTCCTTGTTCTGACTTGTGGCCACCTCCTGGCTGACCAAGCCAGAAGCATCTCCCTAGGCAGGTGCCCCTGTGGCATTCTCATCAGATGCCCAGCAGAATCCTTTTCCATGCATAAAGAAGTGGTTCTTCTCTGAGTCCCCTGTGGATGACTAAGCTTTTTCACCTTATGTTTATGGGAGACCCTAGACACCCTTCTGGGAATACACAATTCAGCCAGTTTTACAGACTCATCATATTGCTTGTGAACTTTCTTCAAAGGCCTGCCACCTTCTTAATAGACAGTGGCAGACCTTTGGTACTGTCCTAGACACAAATGCAATGCTAAAGAGGCATGTCAAGACAGTCCCTCAATACCAAGAGGGAGGTAACTCATTGATCCTTGTAGCTTTCCACCATGGGGTTTTATGAGGTCACCTATGTAAATCAATGATAATCCCCACCATCCTTTGCCCCTGCCTCTATCACAGAGTTAGTGGGGTTCTGTAATTTTTCATGATACTCTTTACACTACCAAATTACCTCCTTAAAAAGGGTTGTTCAGCTTCCTCAGATTCCCTACTAGGCCCTCGTGAGGTGTCAGATGTTTTCCCAGAAGCACATTGCTGCAACTGTTTTCGGCATTCCCTGGACTTCCTTCTGCAGTCGGATAGCTTCCATGACCAGAGGTATCTACCATGATGTTTTAGGGTTTTCGTTCCCTGAGGGACCCAAGACCCCAAAACCAGAGAAGCCACTTAAAAAATAGAAGTTGAAAATCTTTTGAACAGATGTCGCCCCCAGATTTCTAGTTTACTTATAATACACACTTCGGCCTGCTACATCTGTCAATGGATTTTCCCTGCCATCTGCCCCAACTCATCACCAGATGGTGATCATTTGACAGGTATGTCACTCTCTTTAGCAATTAATCATTGACCTTTGGTACTTTGGACAAACTGTGATTAACACAGAAGTACACCACTTGTGTTCCAACTATGTTAAACAGACCAAACTGGCAACCCTGACTTACTCAGCAGTGCATCTGTCTCTAGACCACTTGTGGTCAGTTTGCATACAAGTTTATGTATTGCAGCTTGTGCTATACACTATTGCGTTTACAAGTGTCATTGCAAACATGAAAAACCACTAAAATCAGTACAATAAAAATAGCACACTTCTCAATTTTATGCTTTGAAAAATATGTATATATATTTTAACAGACAGGAAAAGGTCCTGGACTCAGGTGGGTCTTCTTAGTGTGGAATTTGTATGTTTTTATATATTTTATATTATGTCCTGGTCCAAAAACATACACTTATATACACAGGTTAAATGGAGACACAATTACAATTGTGGCACATCGTTATTTGGATTATTATCTTCTGCAGCTACTTTTTTATGAAATCTGATTTGCTAAAAAATATCTTTGTTACTGATAGCCTCAAAAATGCAAACTAAAACAATCAATTTCATTTTTTTTATAAGCTGGTCTATTATTTTGCTGCTATTGGTATAACACAAAGAGTGAATATGTTAATTTTAACAAATCAATTGCAATTACTATATGGTTACATACACTTGAACACGCTTTTCTTGCATCAGCTATTTGGGGGCAATGCATTGGAAAGCTTTCAAACGTAATATCTATAGTATACAGGCTTCTGTTACAAACATAACTTTTATTAGGCCATATTATAACATTTGACTTGTTTATTTTACAATATTACGATGTAGACTTTAGGCTTTTGTTTTGGATTATTGTTTTGTTTTATAAGCCAATGACAATTAGGAATCAGATCGACTTGTGACTCAACTTTTTCTTCAGTTATTGCTTTCTTTAGAAGGTTGTACGATAGCTCAGAAGCTGCAGCCTCACTGCAAGAACTTCCTATTCAGTTTCTAGATGGAGTATTGTGGGCCCATTATAGTTGGAGTGTGTTTTTAGGTGCAAGCAGATAGGTTGATTCGAGCTAAATTCTAAGGTATTAATGTGGTGGGGTGTTTGCTCTGTGGTGGATTTATTTGGTCTACCAAATCAACATAGTTGCCATCACCCCATCAAGCCATGTAATGTATTAAAAAAATTATCAAGAGGGGGGATCATATGACTGGACATTGAAACCTGACTGCAAGGAACAATAAGTTAAATAATCTAACGTAACGCAAAATATTTTCTCTATGACTTGTCTGGAATTATAATGGACACAAAGAGTCAGCTGTACGAAATTGGGCAACCTAATTCCACAAGCAAAGATACTGTCAACTAGCTTGTCCATGTTACAGATTAGGGTGGATGAGCTACAGGCTAAACCCAATGATCTAGAAAATTGTGGTCACTGCAAAAATAGTAGTAGATTTGCTGGTGCAGACAGAAGGCATAGTCCAACTGATGAAGTTTTTACAGGATAAATTGCCGGATTTACCATCTCTCATGGGGCCATTGGAAATTGAAAGAGCGCACAGAACATTCACCATATCACAGGGACCGCAGTCCGCATAAAAGACTTCATCCAGAAGTATCCACATAAAATTTCTACACTACACTGATAAATTATTCATGGTAGCAATAAGGATGAAGTGTGTTTTTTATTTTATTATTATTGCATTTATATTTGTTCACCAGTGGTAAAAGCTTTGGCTCAACAGAACATGTTTCATGGATTCATCTACCTGGCCGAAATTTATCATTTTGATGACCTAGAAAAGGCATTGGCTTTACTTTCTTTTTTTCCCACCTACTAATCATATTGTGTTTAGTTTCAGCAGAAAGGGAAAAGGTTTTGGAACAGTTTCAATTGTATATTTAACAATAAGTTTTTCTTTTCTGCTCAGTTTGTTCAGTCAAGCTCTATTACTGCTTCCAATTTGATAATGTGAATTTCAAGTGTAGCTATACAGTAGTCAGGGATGTGAGCAGCGGGTGTTTGTACTCGCAACACGGGTTCACAGGTGGTGACCGAGAGGATATTTATGTGCCTCATCATTTGTGGATGGGTTGTTAGATTTGATTCAAATAACCAGGTTTTGATGCCAATTACTGATATTACATAAGTACATTTAAGTTCAAATCCTAGAATGTGAAATGCATTTGATATGTGCTTTAAATAAAAAAAAACATTCTTAAAAATGAAAAAAAAAAAAAAACATTTGTGCTTTGCTCTCAAAAACTCCTAAAAAGACTTTTTAGGATCAAGCCAAAAAAGAACCAATATTCTAATTAATTAAAGTATCCATTTTGTTTTTTTTATTCAAAAGAACACAACCAATAAGTAAAGCAGTATGCTGTAATAAATTAATTATGCTTTTTCTTTGGTCAACACAAATTATGTGGCCAAAATGATACTATTTTTCAATTTGCACTAAGGAGGCATTAGACTTTTAGTTTTAACTGGTCCAACTGATGATATATATAATAAATATATCCACTCAGGTTTTTATGACTGGATTTATGACTAGTAAATGTGTGGCTTTTTGTGGAATTCCAAATCAGTTGTTATCCAGTGGCAACCTTAAAAGCAAGATCTCAGTCCTCTATAGAATATTGTCAAGTCATGAAACTTCATATTTCAATGCTCTGAGAACTACATGGGGCAATGATCCAGCTAAATCATTAAGTATAGAGGACTGGGGTCTGGGATGTGGGCAGGTCTTTTTCAAGTGCACCTCGATGAATCAGCATGAGATAAATTTTAAATTTAGTCATAGTTTTTATATAGTTTTTAAATAATTTTACATAATTTTTTTCTTAACTTGTCACGTTTGTGCTAAAAATATACATACAGATGAGACAGGCTTGCTGATGCATATGTTTTGGAATTGTGATCAAATTAAAAGTTATTGGGAGGGGATTCATAATGTTATTCATTTATATTGTATTATGTACATTTCTTGTACTTTGATCATGACACCTTGAGAGCCAATACTTTTTAGGCACTGAAAACACTTTTTTTCTTATACATTTTGCATCAATTGTGCATCAAAAATGATGGACAAATATTGATCATTTAGTCCACTTTATGTAGACACTTGGAGAGCCAATAATACCTATTACTTTGTGTACTTTAATGCTTGAACACTTGTCGGGAACTATACTTTATTGTTAATGAATGCCCTGCTGTATGTGTGTGATCTGTATGTGGATAAATGAATATGGTGAGAAATTGCTTGCTTCTAAAGATTTTGTGTTCTATTGTTTGTTCCCCATAAGAAATATCAATAAAAAGAGCAATTAAGATGTATTAATCAGACAAGGTCACCTTCTTCTTTGGAGCACTTGCATATGTCAAATTTCCCCACTGTGGGACTAATAAAGGATTATCTTATCTTATTCATTATGGAAGCACTACATGCTGTGAAAACCTTCACTTAGCCATAATAATATGGTATTTTAAATAAATATACAATACTTTTTCCAAGTCTAACTGTGAAGCCATTTGTTTTTCTTACTTATAGTTTATGTGTACTATGTTTATGTTCTCAGTAAGGTTGTTTACTTCGCGAAGTGCATCTTGGTGCTATCACATGCCTAGTCAAGTCACAAAAAATGCAGCCATCCACACAATGTCAAAGAAAATTGATTCATCAGACCAGGCCACTCTGTTCCACAGCTCTGTCATTTGGTAATGACAGGTCATTTTTCAAAATAGACAAAAGTTTTGCTTGTGCACTGCGATGAGTCTAAGACTGAACCAAATGCAAAAAGCTGTGATGAACAGTGTTTTCCCTGAAGCATTTGGGTAGGTACTAGGTCCCATTTGAAAGCCATCACAATGTGAGCTTCGGAATGATCTGATCTCATTCGTTCATGGTTTCTAATCGGTTTCCAATGTCTATTTATGATGTCACTTTTCTTTATTCTCGTCCTTTTATTTTCTGTTCAACAAGTTTCTGTTCTTTTATTGTAAACCAGCACGGGCTCGGAAATTTCTAAAATAAATAATAACAAAGTGGCAAAAGTCAACAAATCTACAATAAGTTCAGGTAAACTGCAGCAAACAGTGATCATCATATGTTATCTCCATTATACTTTGATTGTTTATGATCTATATTAACATTTTATGTCAAAAATATGTCACTGCTTTGCCATTATCTATATTTTGTACTAAGTAAATGTCATTTCCTAGTTCCAGTATTTGTTTAACTCTTTTTAAAAATCCCTTTTCTTTTTACATTTCAGGCAGTGATTCTGTTTTAATGAGATCATTATGCAATTTATGTATAGCACAAGAAAGACAGCAGAAATAAATGATATGCTCCCTATAATAATTACACAGTGCAATTCATTTGTCTCAGTTGGGCAGTAAAAGTATGGACTGTGCCAGCAAAAGTGGCCGTTTCAAAGCTTGGCATTAGGAATATAATAGCTTGTTTCGAATCATTTTCTTTGTTCCTTGAAATGGGTCACAATTTGGCGTCAATGTGTCCCAACTGCTTCTGCACGCACAAGAACAGTCAGCAAAATTGAGAAAAGGAAGGTTGGTTCAATGTGATATGCTGTCCTTGGTGATCCTAATATTGTGTGTCCACACACATACACACAGACAAACACGGACACACATATGCATCCAGCAGGCAAGGACACTTCTGCTGCTCTTTCCGGATCATTACCATAATGTTAAGGCTACATGACAGTACGCAGGAGAGGGGCTTGCTTACACTTGACGTGACAAATGCTAGATGGTTTCTAAATGTGTGTCACTACCATCTAGCATCTCAGCCATGCAGAACGGAAAATTTAAATGTATGAAAATGCTATTCCATCTTTAAACACAGAATTACTTCAAATCTAATAGACTAGACTGAAATAATCCTTTGTCATGAGGTTATAGCTTAGCCTACACAGTCACAGCTGGAGAAATAGGTAAACAGATCCAGAGGTTAAATGAAAATTGCATATTCAAACCTTAAGTTAACTTTGAAGATTATGAGCTTGAACTTGGTATTTATGGAGTGAAATTGTTCCAGATTTAAATTCCTTATTAAAGGATTTTAGCACGGACATCAAGTTTTAAAGGCTTTTAAAACTTACCTATAAAAATTGCTTGTTTATTAGCGTTTTAAAGTAAGTTTACACTTTGTTTACATTCCTAACACACAAACGATCAAGTTCACAAGGTTATTTAGGGACAAATTACCCACACAAACACAAGGAGAACATGCAAATTCTACACAGAAAAAAAAACAATTGCTCCACCTGGGGATTAAATTTATAATGATGATGATTTTTACCCTCCAGGGTCGAAATCGACCCTGGGTCACTCTGTGGATCGTTACCGATCCCAGAGTATTTCGGCAAGTTCATTTTACAGGGTAG
>JAOTRQ010066837.1:0-12896 GCA_028565875.1 Hoplisoma paleatum
ATTCCTAACACAAGAGAAGCGGCTTCGTCGTCCACCGTTGTTGTTTGTGAATGTCGCTTGTGCATCAGATTTACAGGAGTGCGTTAATTGCGATAAAATTTTTAACGCGTTAAAATCTTTGTAAATAATTAATCGAAATTAACGCGTTAAAGTCCCGGCCCTAGTTATTACCTGAATCAGATCTTAATGATTAATTGATGAATTGTCTTACATACATATTTTGCACAATTTATTATCAGTTTCTTCCATCTCAAAAGCCAAAGGCAACAAGCAAAATCTTTTGTCTCCTCCAAGATCCCATTAGCACATTTCTGTCACAAGATAAAACTTTTTTTTTCACTAGAACAAAAAACACATCAGAACACGATAAAACGTAGTAACGTAGAACGAAAGCTGGCCTGGAACAGAGATGAAACCGGTGGAATATTCACACGGGGAAATGAATGCGAGCTTTAATTCGCTCAACTGTAGACAGCCGTGCTGCTCAAGCGCTCATTTAATGTGCATTCGCTTTTTATAGAGTCTGGTTCGGTCTGATAATCTAATAAAAAAAGAATTATATGCATATTTATTGTAATCAGTAGAAAAGATACTCGCTCGCTGTACGTTATGACAGAGTCGTTTGCGCTGTAATTGCATTGTTTATGAACAACAGATGTTCATTATGCGAGCAGTTTAAACCGGAGAGGTGAAAGGGTTACAGGGAACCAAAATCAAGTTCAACCTCCATATGCCAAAACACACGTCATGTGTCGCATTCAGATCCGCCAACAAATAAACAGACAAATACCGGTCCACTGCGTTACCGCCAGTATGTGGACGTCGAATGATAATGAGAAGTATAGAGTAGCGAATTACTTTCAAATGTACTTGTGCTACTGTAATTAAGTATTTTTGTGTATTTTTTAGTACTTTGAGTACATTTTGTCCTGAATTGTAATTCTATACTAATTGTTTTTAATCGCATCTGTAACTGAGTAAAAAAAATTCAATAATATCACGTTTCAGAACATATAAATTTAGATGTAGTGTGTTTTTTTATTATTGTGTGTTTGTCTTTGTTTTAGTGTAGGAATGTTTGTATTAGTGTAGGTGTGTTTATATCTGTTTGTATTACTGTAGGTGTGTTTGTATTAGTGTTGGTATGTTTGTATTAGTGGTGGTGTGTTTGTTTAGTGTAGCTGTAGTGTTGGTGTGTTTGTATTAGTGTAGGCATGTTTGTATTAGTGTAGGTGTGTTTGTTTTAGTGTAGCTGTAGTGTTGGTGATGTTGTATTAGTGTAGGAGTGTTTATGTTAGTGTAGGTGTGTTTATGTTAGTGTAGGCGTGTTTGTTTTAGTGTAGGTGTAGTGTTGGTGTGTTTGTGTAGGAGAGTTTGTATTAGTGTAGATGTGTTTATGTTTGTGTAGGCGTGTTTGTTTTAGTGTAGGTGTGTTTGTATCTGTTTGTATTGGTGTAGGTGTGTTTATGTTAGTGTAGGTGTGTTTGTATTAGTGTAGGTGTGTTTGTTTTAGTTTAGGTGTAGTGTTGGTGTGTTTGTATTAGTGTAGGTGTGTTTGTTTTAGTGTAGGTGTAGTGTTGGTGTGTTTGTATTAGTGTAGGAGTGTTTGTATTAGTGTAGATGTGTTTGTGTTCGTGTAGGTGTGTATGTTAGTGTAGGCATGTTGTTTTTAGTGTAGGTGTGTTTATGTTAGTGTAGGAGTGTTTGTATTAGTGTAGGTGTGTTTGTATTAGTGTAGGTGTGTTTGTGTTTGTAATAGTGTAGGTGTGTTTGTATTAGTGTAGGAGTGTTTGTATTAGTGTAGGTGTGTTTATATCTGTTTGTATTAGTGTAGGTGTGTTTGTATTAGTGTAGGTGTGTTTGTGTTTGTGTTTGTAATAGTGTAGGTGTGTTTGTATTAGTGTAGGAGTGCTTGTATTAGTGTAGGTGTGTTTGTATCTGTTTGTATTAGTGTAGGCGTGTTTGTATCTGTTTGTATTAGTGTAGGCGTGTTTGTATTAGTGTAGGTGTGTTTGTATTAGTGTAGGTGTGTTTGTGTTTGTATTAGTGTAGGTGTGTTTGTATTAGTGTAGGTGTGTTTGTATTAGTGTAGGTGTGTTTGTATTAGTGTATGTGTGTTTGTATTAGTGTATGTGTGTTTGTATTAGTGTATGTGTGTTTGTATCTGTTTGTATTAGTGTAGGTGTGTTTGTATTAGTGTAGGTGTGTTTGTATTAGTGTAGGTGTGTTTGTGTTAGTGTAGGTGTGTTTGTATCTGTTTGTATTAGTGTAGGTGTGTTTGTATCTGTTTGTATTAGTGTAGGAGTGTTTGTATTAGTGTAGGTGTGTTTGTATTAGTGTAGGTGTGTTTGTATCAGTGTAGGTGTGTTTGTGTTAGTGTAGGTGTGTTTGTATCTGTTTGTATTAGTGTAGGTGTGTTTGTATTAGTGTGTGTGCTTGTTTGTGTTTGTATCAGTGAAGTTGTAAACTCCCCTACACTGATACTGCTTGTATTAGTATTGGTGTGTTTGTTTGTGTTTGTAACAGTGTAGGCATGTTTGTATTAGTGTAAGTGTTTATATCCTGCACGTGACTGGTAACCCGTCTGTTGTGTTACCTTCCTTTCCTCTGGTTTGTTTAACCCACATCATTCAACCCTCACTGGGACCGAACAGTGGAGACTCAGATCTTCAGCACTTCTCCATCAGAACAAATGAAAAGCCTCCGTCTATAAATGATCTACCTTAATCATTCAATTACAGAAGAGCGGCGGAAGAAATCACAGTAATCCAAAGACAGGCATAATATCCATGTGCACACATGCATGTAATCATTTGAGTTTATTTCTGACTGGAACTTGCACTGTGAGATAATAAACGTTCTATTCAAGTTACCATGGACACATGCGAGCTGTGGCTTTCCTACGCCGTTTTCATATAAATAACCTTAACTTACCATTTGTTCTGCATTCTGAACATAAAGACAGACAATTCTTACATCACAGGAGAGAGAAAATTATTATCCAACATGCCTCATCACAAGATGTAGCAACTCCACATCAATGAAAGCATCGGGACCAGCCAAAGTGTCACTGCTGGTCTAAACAGCGTCTAAATCACAGACTCGTGCTTGAATATATTCTTCCATTAATAATCTTTAAAATCAATTAAAATATTCAGTTTTTCATCTTCCAGAGCATTTCTTTCGGTTATATCTCAGATATGTTTAGATGTTTAGAGAATACCTCACAGATCTCATAGATCCTTAGATTTGGGTCAGCTAGTCAAACCCAGAGTCCAGACTAAACCTGATAAATAAGCATTTTGTCGTTACACTGAACAGAACCTGAAAAGAATTGCCAAAAGATCTCAGACCTTCCTCAGAAATAGAAAGTGTTAAGTCCAGATTAAACCATTACTCTTCTGTCCTGCCAATGATCAGCTCTAAAAACCTTTCTGAGGTTCGAGATCTGAAGAATGCTTAAAGGATTGTAAATGTTTTAATGCTTTTAAATGCTTTTTTCTGAGTAATTCACTTTGAATAAATCCGTCTTTACACTACCAGAATTAATATTGTGGCTCTGCAGCTAAAATAAACGCCTTAAAACTTTTAACCAATCATATGTTGGCTTAGAGAAATAGCGCCATCGAGCAGATGTAAAATCACATTGTTATTTTCTGTGATTTGATTGGATGGACCAAACTGTCGTTGTAGTTCTAAGTACTGCACTAAATGCTGAGAAATGCGGTTCATGGTCTCATCACATTACACAAACAGATCTTTGCTTATCACAATTTTTTGGGGTCAGAGCGCTGACAGGGTCAGTTATGATGCAGCGCCCCCTGGAGTTCACAAGGTTAGGTTAAGGGTTACACCTGGAATAGTGGTCCAAGCTCTAAACCCTAAACTAAATCTTTTTTCTGATTAGTAATAGTTATAAACCCTATGAACTTCAGCACACGGATCGTCTGTGATCAAACTTCTCTTACAAAAAAACGGATGATGGGCGTTGTTAATCATTTTGTTGTTTTTAAAATATCATTATTGTTATGATGTCGTGTTATGGTGTTATTTATGATGCATTGGAAGAACTTTATAGTGATTCTGCATTCTGCATTATATTAATGCTTTCTGTAGTTCTAATGATGTTATTAGGTGGATTTATTCAGGCACAACGGTACTGAAGGCCCCGAGTGTGAATGCGTCGCTCACCACAGAGGTTCTGGGTTCTCGATACATTCCAGCAACGGGTGTGGAAATGAAGAAACGTTGCACCACCGACCCTCCCTCCTGCTGAAGAATGAATGAGGGAATGTGAAAAGATTATGAGAATGAAAAGGAACACGGACTCCCCCTGGAGACCCCCTTCAGTGCTAGTAGATTGACTTTTACATGTTCTTTTTACCTGATTGCTTTTTGTTGTAATCTTTTTTAATCTCTTTTTGCTTTGGATTTCTCCCAGGTGAAGTGTCAGGACCTGTGTGGAGTTCGCGTGTCCGTGTGGATTTCCTCCGGGCACTCCAGTTTCCGTATGCAGCCTAGTTAATCAGAGATATCAAATTGTAATACAGATATCTGGCCCCTTGGATATGCACTCTCTATCCTTTCACCCATCATCCAGTGCTACCAGCACTTAAGGTCATAGTGGGACACACTGGGCAAATACACGAAACACCTGAACAGATCACCACTCTGTTGCAGGGTACAAAGACAAACACACAAATGATCAATTCAGTATTTCATATTAATATGACTTCAAGACTTTCGACTCCAGGAAGAAACCGTAGTACCTATAGGAAACCCACAGAGACATGAGGAGAACATGCAAACTCCACACACAAGGCTCCAGATTTAAACGCATACATAATTTATCTCTAATAAACTGTACTTGGATGTAAACCTGTGCAGACACAGGGAAAACACAAGGATGCATATAACAGTGCAGTGTAGTGCCTGTTCCAAACCAGAATAAAAAGGAGGCTTTTGTCAGGAAGGGCATCAGATTCCTGATTGATGATGCGGCTCAGCGGTGGAACAGGAAAACACTCGGATCAAACACCCACAAGATTCACGTATGGAACGGTGCCACGAAATGAATGTGAGCGTTTAACACTTATTACACTCGTCCACATGTGAAATATTTCAAAGTTAATGAATTCATTATTGATTCTCATTAAGTGATTCATTCTGATCCTGAAGAGACCCGGAGATTCTTTTCTTGGCACAAGTTAGTACAGAAAATGATCGTTTATTTACACAGTGAGAGAAACATGAGGCCAGTAGTAGTAGTAACGATTTACCACGAATCAGTTCAGGTTTGATTTACTTGATTCAAATCGGTTCTCATAATGTTTAAAGAATCAACATTTCATGTAAACAGCAGAGGGCGCTATACACTGCTATTCACTGCTGATAAGTTGTCAAATAAGTCTTCATTCAATAGTCTTTGTTTTCAATAGACTACCCCAGGAATAAAATGTAATACAAAATGAGAATATTTTAGAATTTTATATTCAATAAAAATGTATTAAATAAGCATATTTAATGTTTTTAAGTATATACAAATATATAAAGTTAACAATGCAGACCACAACAGGAAGCACTACAGCCATGAAATAAATGTAACACACCCGATCATAGTTACATTCGTTTCTCTCTGTAGATCTCGGTGACTCGATGTTTCCGAAGTTTCATTACAATCTGACATTTTAAATCATTCGTTGTTCAATATCGATCAGATAAATTTTACAACTACAATGTCTCACTCGTCACTAAAACTGGAGCGTAAACACAAACACCACAGAACTCTAAAAATCTCGACGCCCCCTAGTGTTGTAGTGGTGAATAATTGTTTGTTTGTTTGTATATTGATTTATAAATGTCATGTTTTTGCACTTCTATGTAACACCCATGACAGTAAACGGTCATTCGTTACACAAATTACATCAAACACAGTTTCATATGTTCAATTTGCCTAATCTGCATGTTTTTGGACTGCAGGAGAAAACTGAAGTTCCCGGACTAAACCCATGCAGACACGGAGAGAACATGCAAACTATGCACAGAAAATCCCTGGGACTATCCGGTGATCTAATCCATGACTACTTGTTATGAGACAACAGCACTGAACCAATAAGCTATCAAGCCGCCCCTGGAGGTCAATTACTTTATGCAGAACTATAAAAGTAGAATGTCTGTTTGTGTTTTCAAGTTATAATGAGTTTTAACTCATTAGTACTCCTCTATAAACAATATTTTTAGAATAGAAATACAAAACAAGATCCGCAGATAAAACAATATGAAAACAGCAAATCTGAAATGTTGTTTGCTATAAACAAGCCATGCTGTGAGGCTACATAGGGAATTGGCTATGACCACCCCCTTGCTGTCAGCCCATCCTGGATAAGCCAGGGTACGCCTGGAATTAATGGACCATATCACGGGTGCTATCAGCCTGCGAGTCATGTCCATCCGAAAATGTGAGGTCTGTTTTTTTTCTTCGCCGTGGGGATCAGAACTTCATGTCTGACTCATGAATGAAAGTGTAATTTCATCCATGAGTAAAACTCGGATGTCTTGACCCGTGCTTGCCGTGATACCATCCGCAATCTGTTCCGCAGTGAGAGAGTCTGAACATCACAGTGAACGGGAAAACGTACCAAAAGAAGCAAAAACTAGTGACCATGTGACCTGATTTGCTCATAAATCAAGGCTGTCATGGACGGTGTACGTTCCATCCAACTGGAAACGAATGTCCGCCAGTATTAATTCACCGTATGATGTGAACATGATGAGTAAAATGGTCAGTTGAGTTACACACTGATTATGCAAAACATTATGACCACTGGCCAGTGATGCTAGACGACTGGGTTGGAGCATCTCCAAAACTGAGGTGCTTGTGGAGTCAGCAGCGGTCCAAGGAAAGAAGACCGGTAAACCGGAGATGGGGTAATGGGCAACCAAGGCTTTTCATTCACAAAGGAGTGAATGTTTATATAGTATTTAATTGGCCAAAAAGAACTGATGATTACCAAATAGTAAGTAACCATGGTTCGGTAAACATTATCAGAGTAAATTATTGATTTATTATTACTAGATATTTTAATTTGCTGTGTATGAAAGGTGCTGTATAAATAAACTTGCCTTGCTTTTACTTATAAGTCCAGTAGAGAACCACATGTAAATACAAATACTAAAGTGAACGTTGCATACAACAATTTGGCTCCTTTACATCCTTTTTTTCCAGCAATCCATGAAAATTTATAGTTAAGGAAAACAATCCCTGGAGCAACAAATAAAATCTTATTATTATTAGGAGTAACCGATTCTTTATTCTTTCAGAACCCTGCCATGTACTTTTTATCTCAAAACTTCATATCACTGCTTCCCCCCCCCCCCCTCCCCCTAACGGAAGCAAAAAGCAACCGACAAGACGTCAAACCACCAAGGAACTGCTCCACCAGCTAAAACTGACTATTAATACACACGAACGGTGTTTAATTAAGTGTTAATAAAGATGCTCAGTTCTGTTTAAGTAAGACGTGAAGTCGTCTGTGGGGAACCTCATGTTTTCTGTGATGGCGAAGGATATAAAACTGAAGAGTCCTTCACTGGGTCACCAGCGTGTCTTTGGAACTCTTAGACCAATTTCACCGTACTAAAGGGAAATATGAGTTTATTTCTCCTAATTTAATGCTTTGGGTACTTTAGCGTGAATGTCATGATGGATGATCTGCAAACAAGGCTAAAGAGGACTCCTGTTTCGTTGGTATTGCTTTGTTATCAGCGTTGTAACAACACAGCTCAAGCAAAGCAACGTAAATCGACAAAATTGGCAACAAAAAGGGGATTACGGTTCAATGTACATACTATAACTTTTACTGTGGAGGCCTGATTGGTCTTTTTTTGGCTGTAACCTTTTCAAAGTAGATCGAATGAAATGAACCGTTTGATATGACACTTTAAAACTGAAATAATACAAGCTAAATAAACCACTGAAGTCGTGCATCATGTTGCAGTCCTCAGTGTGACCACATTCTGGTGTTTCCAGGTCTAATGAGATGTTTCAATGAGGAAAATGATTTTTCATACTGATGAAATAAGTTCAGAACCCGACACATCCGTTGTGTATGCATGTTTTCAGTTCCTCCAGAGCAGGTGAATAACAGACTGTACCTGTATTGCTGAGCTATGAATTCTTCGATAATCTGTGTTGAGCAGGGCAGTAATGGCGAGTGAGTTATTGCAATAATAACTTTCTACATCATAACTGGATAATTAATTCAATCTGCCGCCAATTGTCTCCGGCAAGCAATTCATTCTCATTCCCAACGGTGTGTAATTGAATATTCCTCCATCATGACTCGGAGTCTAAACACGCCTTTGTTTTCTCATTGTGCGTCCAGGCTTTTAGTAAATAATGTACAGATCCTAGCAAATAAAATAATGTTTGGTGACCAGCACAGTCCTGCGTCACATTAAGAATCGCTCACTGTTCCACTCTTTGTTTGGAAATAATAGCAACACCAACGTCAATATCTGTATTCAAAGCTAAGCTACGGAGCACAATATAACTAATTAGTTCCTGCTTAGAAGACGACTTTCTTGGAACCCTGATTCAAAACTCTCCTCACGTTGCTTGATTGATTAAAACGTAATTTATTACATCCAGACTTCCTTGCATGTGTGGAAAACGTGATAATTAAATCCAAGAGTTTTGGTACATTTAATACAACACTGCTGAATGGAAGTGACGTCAACAGCCCAACAAAAGACAGTAAAACCACGAGAGCCGTCATTTCATTTACTATGCAGTTATTCAGAGAAAGAATCCAATCAGACACATGAACAAATAATATCTAGACTATTGATATTCTCGCCCATGAATAATATCGCAGTTTACAATAAGAATGCTAACCTGATGTAAACAAGGCTACATAACAGAGCAATGATCTCGAGCTTTTCTGTGGCAAACCAAGATCAGATATTAAAAATATCATGTAAAGCAATCTTTGTGTGGAACTCAAAGGGAAAGAAATCAATAGAGCACCAACTAATATTAATGTGTAGCTTAAATTCATCAAACTACATTACTGGGAAGAAGAGGAGGCCTAATTCCAACAGTAATGGCTTATATAGTCTCTAGTATCGAACAGCGCCAGTGCTCATCATGAAAAGCAATGAAACGGAGACAGTATCGATTCAGTAAACAATGGGATTTCAGGTTCTACCTTAAAACATGAAGTAAATGTGGCCTTGGTATGCTTAGAGGCATTCGGTGTATGCTACTAAGCTGATACAGGAATACATACACAGAACTGGTTTACTTCTCATACACAAGACCTCACAAGTGAGATTTATCATGGCAAGATATTTTTTGTTTAGGTAGTAGAAGGACCGTTCTGGAAAAACAAGAGCAGCCAGATTGATGGAATGGTGCACTGACCACTACACACTGTGCAAAAATATGATAGCAAAGCAACATGGTATGCATTTTTGATCTTTCATAATATTGATAAAACGATCAAATTTGGTAATATTGCGCAAAAGCTTTTTTTCCTAAAATCTGAACATCCGAACAACAACTTTTGTGGAGTGTTTATAATAATCATAATGGGTGTTTTTTATGACAATAAGGATGTTTTTAGAATGAAACATGAATTTCTACTAAATTCTACTCTAGAACCATAAACCGGGATTCTTTGTTGAACCTTTTTCCAAAGTTTGAAATGTTTGACAGTTTGTGTAGGTCCAAACAACAAAAAAAATTAAATATGAATTATTGTAAATATAAGTATTGTGATATGTTTGTGTGAAAATAAAGCACTCGCGGATTATTTGTAATGATTGTAATGTAGCTTTGTTGTTATTGATGATTTATGGTAAAACGATTATGACCCAAAGAGCACCCTGGGAATTTAAAATCCACACAGAAAGGATCCGTGATCCACAAAGTATCAAACCCAGAACCTTCTTGCATCTTCTAAGGCATCAGTGAAACCCACTTAGCCACTGTGTTGCCCTTTCTTCCAAAATAAGTTTTAAAATATTAATAATAGGGACCGAGAGATTGATAGACGTAGTATTCCGTGACCATTTAAATCTGAAGCAAATGTTATTTATGCCGGCCATTTTCTTATTACAAGAGGCCTATGCCTCGTTGTTATGCATTATAAAACAGCTCTGAAAATAGGGTGCCGGGCTGGTCTAAGGGAAATGGTTTTCAACAACAGAAGAAAATTATTTCCATTAATATTTTATTACAAAACTATTGTAGAAAGAATGTACAGTTTATTTATACATTTCCATAGTAGTAAAACATGACCATACCTTTTTACGTCAATAAAAAACTCATCTGGATGATATTATGAGGTGATATTTAGCCTGTTTCAGTCTGGATGGATGAATATCAAACTGTGACTTTCAGGTGAACTGAGGCGTTAGACATGTTCAACTCAAGCGAATTTAAGTATTTCTTATTTCTTTATTATTCTCTTTACGACATTGTGGGATGGATTACCTTATTCTGAAATAATATACAAGACTTTCAGAGTGTTGACTGTTAAAGCTGCAAATGACCTGATCGATTACATGTGTTTGAACTAAGATATTTAACAAGCTAGTGTTCTGTGTAGCTTGGACAGCACATATACGCTCTGGGAGTGACTCCACATGTATCTGAATCAATGCTGATTGCGGGGCATCAAATTGTTGTGGGCTAATATTTATAGATTCAACATGACCATCCAGGTGACCGTCCAGACACTCAAAAGGGTTCGAAGTCATGGAATTGGGGGGGTCAGAATAGTATTTCATGCGCTTGGTACTGACACTCAGTAAAGTAAACAAGCACATAGAATGTTGGCTGTGTCTAGGATCTCTGTGTTAAGCTCGTTCTGTCTCACCTAACAGATCATGGGAGCTGAACCGCCTCAAGAATTTATGTCAGGGTTGAAAACTCCTTAAGGATCGAATAGACTATGCTATATATACTACTTAATGTCTTTAAGTGCCATTTAAAAAAACTCACCATGCTTCTGCTAAAAAATGTACCAGCAATAATAAAAAGGAGGAATTAAGTGTAATACATTGACGAATCTTAATTGCAGAGTGTTACGAAATGCACAGGCTGGAAAGGCTCGCACTGCAAATTATCTTTAACAATGAAATAATGTTAGTAGGCTTTGCAAGACCTTCATCCAGGTTCATACTTAATGGAAAAGAATGTGTGCAGTTTCAACATGATTCTTAATTAAATAATTAGATGTTGTTCTTTTAAATGCAGTAATGAAACCATAAAATAAAGAACCAATGCATTAAGGCCAGTTAGTCATTCTGGCTGCTCCTGTTAAAGCTCGTCACTGTGGACTGTTGTCCTTGTTATTCATTTGACTTGGCTTCTTGCAGCCTTCCTATTTATCTATAAGCAGTAAGAATGCTGGCAAGCTTTCCAGTAGAGCACAGGCTGTTATAGTCACACACAAAGGATGGGGAAACATTTTAAGACACATAGATTTAGAATTATATGTGCACTGAGCTGTAGGTCAGGTTTCTCTTAGATTTGTCTATTAAATTGTAGAAACCAAAGGTAGGTAACCAAATTAGGGTTTTATTCAGTTACCATGGTTCTCTTGGATGTCAATGGTAGCACCATTACGGTTGGGCTGTGGAGCTCCATACAGAGTTTTATCAGGGTGACTTTAAAGCATCTCAGACCGCTGTGAGTTCCCTGTTATGCCATCAGCTCAGAACACAAAGAACACCGTATCTGACTGGGACCTTAAATTAAGACACGATGCACTAAGAAAGTGTTGCATCCATGTCAAGCAAAGCATCATCGTCAATGTAATGCCATGTATGTAAAAGTGAGTCAAAGCATTTCACATACGACTACTACAAACTATCTAAACAGACACTAACTGACAGAAGCAATGTCACAAACAACATTAGTGCTCGGCGCAGAGTCACACGGCAATGCACAGAGAATCAAATTAGCATTATAAACGGTTTATGTGAGTACGCTGGGGTTTGACGGGCTGCATTCATGTTGGGCTTCTGTACCAGTTTGTTTATTTTATGTATAATTTAATCATCTGAAAATGCCAAAACTTCTTTAATGTCTTTTTTAATGCACTCTGTCAATAAATTTTAGAAAGCTATTTTAAGAAATGAATCTATATGTTTATATACGCATAATGGCCCAGTCAGTATTAATTATGCAAAACACAATTTGGCAGATGTTGTTATTAATCGTGATGCATGGGCTGGCTCTCAGCAGAACTGCTTTCAGAGGTCTGATTCATCATCATGACAGTTTGTAGAATGTGATGCTCCTCTCTGCGATTTATGACATGCCGCAGCAGAGGAGCGACGTTTATGCCTTCCAAGCTGGATGTTAGGTGGCCTTAAATGATCACTGGGAGGAAGTAGCAAGATATGAAGGATTACCATATAAATAAACAAATAATGGGAGAAAAAATGAGGGCTAAACCTTAATTTTTTTATGTTAACTGGGGTGACACATTGGGGTAATAGCGCAGCATAAGGCAGATGGACGCTTGGGACTGACTGGATAGTTTCTTGGGCAGGTGCACTAATTTAACAACAACTGATACTCAAACAAGACAACTAACAAATGTCTTTATAGTCAGAAAGATATATTACCTCTCATTCATCATTTCACCATAAACAATTATTTTTATCATGCTGTCATCTTAGTACGCACATTTGGGTATGTTTACACTGTTTCAGAAGTACTTTTTAACAAGGAAGACATGCTGCACTCTATCAATCTGAAGTTGTTTGTGGTGTGAAATATAAAAGAAAATCTTTTGCAGAAGGAACAGAGTGTGTGTGTGTGTGTGTGTGTGTGTGTGTGTGTGTGTGTGTGTGTGTGTGTGTGTGTGTGTGTGTGTGTG
>JAOTRQ010066845.1:0-12893 GCA_028565875.1 Hoplisoma paleatum
TACAGCGGCCAACAATTGAACTGAAAAAGTAATGATTTCTAAGTTTGAACAAGTCGTGTGTGTGTCAGTTATTGCAGCTGAAGATGACAGGTCGTAGTGAATAAAAAACACTGGACAAGTTTTTTCAATCTGAAAGCGACCAAGAAGGGAAGTCACCCCCGATTATACAATGACAGATGTTCTCATGGAGGGGGATTTCCCCCACCCCCACCCCTCCATCTATTCACGCCATCACACTGCAGTAAAAACAGTACATTTTCTTAAGTTTACTACCAGTAAATGTTTTCTTAATATATATTTATATATATTAAGATATTATATATGTTTCTTTTAATATATATTTACCTTCATGTGTACTGTATTATAACTGTTCTCGTTTTAAAACCATACCTGAATATCATGTAATTTTCATAAATTAGAGAGTCAATGGGGCTGGGAATCAATTATTTCTATTTCCTTTATTTCTTATAAGGACATTTGTTTCGGATAGTAAACATTTCAGATAGCGACCAACCTTTCGGAACGGATTGTGGTCGCTAACCGAGAAAAGACATTACGGTTAGACATTCTGCTGATAGTATAGAGATTGGACTGCAGAGGATTGGAGTAAAGTTCTGTTCTCTGTTGAATCCACCTTGGGATATAATTTAGAGAAGAAAAAGTCCTGTGTCGTGCCATGACACCATAAGTAATGCATAAAGAGTTGATGTTCAATCTGGATGTATTTGCCAAAAAAAAGTATAGAATGTTTATAATTGTACTTTGTGTTATCATATAAACATTGCACAAAGGTTTCTAATAAAGGAGGAAACAAACTTCACCAAAATGTGTACCATTTGCAAAACTTTTGGCCACAACAGTACCTGCTTGGATATTCCTGATGGTGGGAAGAATCAAATCAGCTCTGTGCAACTTAATATAAATTTCTACTATCCAGTAAACACTTGGTGGAAAAATATAGAGACAATAGTATGTTGGCAGTTGACATGTTTTCGCACCCTGAATGATTTTGAATAAGATCTATTTTTGCTGTCCTAAGAGAGTGAGTATATTTAATATGGTTTAACAATACTACTCAGAAATTAGGAACAATCTCAGAAAATCACATAGCCCATTTGTGTTCTGTTAGTTACAAGGGGGCAAGGAAACAGTTGGACATGACTAGTTTACAGATGACTTAAAAAAAAGAAGAGATGGCTTAAAGACCTTCAGGTTTAGTGTGTTGGATTGTGTATTTGCAATTACTTCTTGTACGTCTGCCAATCAATTGTGACAAATATTTTGCCTTTTTCTTTCTGCTGTCAAACTTTGTTTCATTTTAACCTGAGCATAACAATGAATGGCGATTTACACATGCTAAAATGTTGTTGTCTACGGGAAGTCTACAGAGGAAAGAAATAAAATTAGGTTATTTTTATTTCTCATACAGAGGAGTTTTTGCTCCAGCATGTGATGTGGAAGCCATCTCCACCAGTCGCTGGCGTTTAGAGTATGATGTCTATCAGTACTTTCTGCCCGAAAACGATTTTTCAGAGCAGAGTCTGATCAATGGTATTGAAAGGGTTGCCAAGGTGTCAGACATGGTAAATAATGGGAGAAAGGTGAGTTGTATGGAATAATAAACACACATGTTCTTGAACAGGTGTTTACATAAAGCTGATTCAAACATTTTGAAACACTAAATAAAATACACAGTAAGTAAATAGACTAATAAAGTTCAAAATTGTGTATGTTTGGAACTTCAGAAAATGAGTCCTGTGTCATGCTATTATTTAAAAAATCTGAGAGCATTCATGTGTTGGGTTCTCAAAATGTTGCTTAAGGACCATGAATTAGGAATGGCATCAAACCATTATCTGAACACTTCTTCCAACAAAAAAGAAGCAACTTGGAGATGAATAATGCTTTTCCCAGCATGATTGATCACTGTGTCACAAGAAGAAATTGGTGGTCCAATGGCCAAGATACTCTCCTGCTGTGAATCCCATTTAAAAAGATGATGATCAAACAAAAACCCAGAAAATGATCAACTCCAACTTGGTTTAAATTAATAACCTTAACAGGTGATAAAAACAAGTTAAGTTTAACTCTCAACTTAATAATTTCCACTAAACCAAAGTGCCTAGTTGATGCTGTTACTTTTGTATATGTTTAAACTGATTCATATTTCTTAAGCTGTTCAAAAATTTGCCAATGTTTTCGTGTTCTAGGTGAGGACGTTGTCCTCTCAAGATCAGACCCATTTTTCTTTTAACTCCATCCCAGGACAGGGAGTGATCTACACCATTATAGTGAGAGACCCTGTTTACAACAGCTCAGCCTCATATGTACCTGTTCACACTTACACCTGCACCTTCACGGCCAGTCTAGATGGCTGCACCACTTTAGGTGAGTGGTCGTCTGCTTTTATTGGTTGTGCAGGGCATGACAAGGTACAGTAAAAATAGAGCTGCTTGGAGTTTTCTTTGATTCACTGGTTTAGACTAAACTGTATAACATTTGTGGTCAGAGGTTGTTGGAGAACTTGGCTTGTGATTAGATGGTTGTCGGTTCTAATCCATGAATCAACAGGTCACAAGAGAAGTGCCCTTAAGCAAGGCATTTAACCACTATCTGTTCCACAGGAGCCATGACTAGGGCTGCCCCAGACAGTGCCAGAAATGGCTCACTGCTCTCCTCTAGAGTGTGTGTAGTCTCCTCCTATTAGTGTGTGTAAATGTGTTTCACTGCACGAATTGTGTTAAATGTAAAGAATTAATTCCTAAGTAAAAGCAAAACAGTGGTGAAAAAGTATTCCATTTAAATTTAGCGTTACATAAAACAGCTGTGAATCCCATTCCGGTATGTTTTCACTGCTTCTTATTACATGCCTTAGTGCAGTCAAACTTACAAATACCCTTAGTGTACTTTTATACTTTTGTTTACTGCAATAAGTTTTGCTCAAATATGAGACGAATGTTTTCCCCACCCAACATGGAGAAACACATAAGTGTTTCTTTGTGACCTTTTGTCCTCTTTTATATAAGTGCTTAGAGACATTTTTAGTAGGCAATTTGTTTCCCTTTAAAATAATGACTCCCAAAGTGCTTGCAATTTATAGAGCGTTGTAAATGTTTTTGAAAACTTCTTTTTAATGGGGCACGGGGGATTGATCACATTTATATTATTTCGAACTAACCGAAAGGCTGCATTATTTTTCTAAAAAGACTCACCGAATTTACATTTTTAGTATTTAGCTAAAAAGCTTCTCTTCCAGAGAATTTGACAGTGTTTTTGTATGGATTTGATATACGGCATTACTTGATAAAAAGGATTGATATAAAGGTCACTGTGTTGAGTGACAAGGGCTTTTCAAATTACCTTTGAGACCATGTTAATATGACCATGGACAGTTGGATTTTCCCTAAAAGCTGTTTTTTTACCCCAGTGAGGTTACCTAGCGTTAGAAAACTGACCTTGAATATGTATTATATTAAAATCAAGTTGAACTCATAAGTCTAAAAATCTAAATAAATCAGATTTAAAATATGTTTGTATTAACAGAATATAATGAAGATACAAACAAGTTTTGTTTATATTTTTGCCTGTTAAATAAATGTTCACGAGAATTAATAACTCACAGGTTTTTATACATTCTTGTGTACATACATTCACATTATAGCCAATGTGTTAATATTGTACTCAGTACTTAAGTCAATTACGTCATATTTGTTTGTATTTTGTTTACTCCATAATGTTTTGACATTCTCTTTCCTTTTCTTTCGTTAGGAAAAAAATCCACCAAAGTGTTTTTCACCTTTTCAGGATTTGCAGGGCTATTTTTGTGTTTCCTGGGTCATCGTTTTTTTAAAACTGGTAAATTATTGTTTTGCTTTTTCCCAAACATACAAACCAGTATGATACAACTGCAGAAGTGACAGAAAGTCATAATTTTGTTTAATTTATAGTTCGTTGGAAAATATCTTTAAACTACTAGAGACGTCATGTTGTCTGGTGAAAAAGCAAATGTTTATTTAGATGTAGTTACACTCGTAATTATATAATTTTAACCATGTGTAGAAGTGATTACTTTTCCAATGTGTTTTCAGAGCTATTCTGCATGGGCTTTGGCTTTGGAGCTTTTTTCTTTTTTGTGATCATCACAAGAACCACCACACTGGATTATGACAGTAAGTCTTCTGAGTTCAAAGTCATTTATGTGCTACCAGTAATGAGTCTTTTGACCTAATTTGGTTGATGTGTTTTCATTTAGACTTTCAGTTTACATGTTCACTCTAAAAGGATATTGCATCAGAAACTGAATTACAAAAGAGAAACGCAATCAGTTATCAGGACTTTGTTGTTACTAGTTTTAGGAGCTCTCATTCTTGGGTTTAAGTAATTTGTTTACCCCTTAACACAATTATTTTAGTTGGCTCTGCCAGCCGGGTCTGAGGCAGGCAAAGTTGGGTGTGGCTGAGCAAGTCCCATCTGTTTAGTCAAGGTATAAGCATGAGTGCTGATGTCATACATACCAAATAGCATGTTTCTTCATGCTAGTGTTAGCTACAACTGTGAATAAAAATGCTAGACAACCGTATAATTCTGTTCACAGTTCTTATATCTGTTCTAAGATTTCTGGTAATTAAGCAAGAAGTAGCTTCTGTCTTCTTGTGATGAATTTTGGGGGTCACACAAAGTAGACGCTTGACCCTAATCTTAACCCTAACACATATCGGCCTGTATGTAAATACTCAAAATATACAATTATGTATCTTATTTTTATTTTGCAACAACCAATAAGCGGTTGATAGCCCAACAGCTTGACAACCAATCATGGCCTATCCTTGATACTGCGGTGTAAACCTTAAGTTATAAGGTATAAACCTCCACAGGGTCCCAAAGACAGGGACAGTGTAGTCTAGCATTGAGCTATGAACCCAAAGGTTGGGGGTTCAAATCCAGGCTCTGCTACATAGCCACTGTTGCGTCCTTGACATGTATGTCCCTTTTGTGCATCTATTTGTAATACCTAATGGTCTTTTTAAAAGATTTTGTAGCACTAAAAAAGATTTTATATCACAATAGTATGTTTTAGTCTCGAAGCCTTCTTTTTAAAATGTAACCAAGCAATTACTTAAGTCTGTACAATTCATAAAAAATAGCATAATAGCAATATATCAGAACGATTCACACTGATGAAAGAGTTAGCGTATTACGTATTACCACTATTTTATTTTGTGTTTTTATAATACCTACATTTTAGCCACTCCAAATTCTAATATACAAACCATTTGTTTTTTTCACTAACCTACATCGTTAAAATAAGTGCATCACAAGTTGCACTTTTTTTTTGCACAGTTTTCTTTTTTACAAGAACGCAGTAGAGGCTGTGCTTCATTCATAAGAACTTTAAGGAGATTTTTTAACCCACTTATTAGGAATTTATATGAATATAATGACCCTTCACAGAACAGTTTAATTTTGCTGACTGAGAGAAAATATATCATTTTAAATCAATCTATTTGTGTAGAGACCTATGATCACCTAAATAAAACAATGATCTGACCCCGACATACGGGAAACACGGGCTTTAATACAAAACATTTTTGTGTGAATTTCCACATGGAAATAATATCAGTTCACTTTTACTGATTAAAAAAACTTGGTAGCTTGACAATTGGCATCAGCAGTAATTGACCTGATTGACACCATTCAGTGCAAATCAGAATGAGGTTGTGAATAAATGTTAAAAACATTATATCATCTTAGTTCTTAATCCTCAATCAATCGTGTCCTGTAATGCTGACCATCAATACAGAGGCATTCATATTCTGCTATAGATCATGATGCCCACCTGACCTGTTTAAAGTAGATCTCAAGTCACCAAAAGTGGTCAAGAGTGACGACCAGGATTTTCCACCAAAATTTTCCTTATCAAACATTAAAATACAATGACTCTCTTCTCTTTTTTTGCTCACTCTGTATCATTATCATATGTACGAATGCCAAAAGTATTCGCTCACCCATTTAAATTAGGGAACCAGCTAGCACTTCCATGGCCACAAGTGTAAAAATTAAGCACCTCTGCATGCAACTGTTTACAAACATCTGCAGTGTTGCTCTCAGGAACTTAATGAATTCCAGTGAATTCCAGCATGGAACCGTGATAGGGTTCTACCTGTACATGACATGAGTCTGGTGTTTGGCATTATAGTGTATTTCTAATATGCATTTGAAAAGTAATTTCAAAAGTAATTTATTGATTCACTTACCATTTTTAGACTGTGATTATGGGTGGAATTCATGTAAATGGGCAAGATATATTGAATTAATAAACACATATAATTGTAAATAGCACCCTAATTATTTTAGCACCGTAAATTATTAAAGCCTTTAGGTATTTTTGATACTTTATTGGGTTGTATTTGACTTAAAACTTAAAACCCTTCAGAAAATGCACGAGAATAGACCTAAATGTAACCATCTTTTATCTTACAGTTCGATTGGCACTGACAGCCTTAATCGGTGTGGTGAGTGGAGAGATTCTGACGATGATCTGGTGGCGATTTGGCTCAGTGTTTACCTGTGTTCTGGTAGTGGGATTAAATCATGGCTTTCTCATCTCATCTATAGTTTTCTTCACGCCACTCGGTAAGACAAGACACGTAATTAACTAAACACTCTTGGGAATGCAGAATTAATCTAAATGTATTTTGGGGGTTAATGTTATTGGGTAAAGGAATGGTTTACGTCATGTCCATGACTACTAGATGTGAAGTACCAATTATATATAATACTGAATAATAAGTTATGTCAAGTCAACGTTATATACAGTTGAATCCAGTTAATCGTACCACGTGATCGTGATCGTTTTGGTCCTAATAACTGATTTTTACAATATACATGTCTCAAAGCAACTTTACAAAATACAGGACAAACAGAAACCCCCTGTTAAGCAAGCCGAGGGCGACTGTGGCAAGGAAAAACTCCCTGAAAATTACAGGAAGACACCTTGAGAGAAACTAGAGTCAACGGGCCCATCCTTCTTGGGTAGTCTTTGTATGCAGCAGTATTGGAACTGCAGTCTCGACTTCAGTTCTTAGCCTCAGCGAGTAAACTTGTTTCCATCAGATTGCCAGGAAGAAACTTTGAGAGGAACCAGACGTAGCAGGGCCCATCCCTCTTGGGTAGTTCAGGAGGAACTTGGCTATCCACAGCTAAGTCCATGGAAATTATAGTTTGACTAGTGTCATGTGTCCTGCTCAGATTTATTTCTTATTTTGTTTCAGCATTATTCAATAACCTATTACATCTTCCCTGATTGAGCAGGGTTATATCTAACACAACCTCTAAGATATTAGGGTAGTTATACAGCCACTTTTATTTCATTATACAAAACCGTTTTGAACAGGTATTGGTATTGCATTAGATACTCCATATTGCCTTCCACCAGCATTCCTCTCTAGATCATGTCTGCATAGGTGTCCAGCCAGATGATTTTTTTACTTCGATACTAATGTCCATGGTATTTCTTTTCTTGTTAGGTGACCTCCCTGTGTTCCAGAAAGATGTTATATTCTGGCTGACATTCTGTCTCATCATGCTGGCCGTGCTTCTGTTTTTTATCAGATGGCCAAGAGAGGTGGGCCATTCATACATTCATACAGTTTAGTACTGTAAGATACGCTGTTTGTGTCTCTTACCTTCTATTATCGACTGTTGTCGGATGCCACATCTATCAACAGCTTCAGTGTTACGACACTGTTTACATCTGACAGTTTTCTGTAAAATGGTGTATTATATTTATATTTCTTTGTTGATTAACTTCTGCTTTGAGAGATTGTTTGAGAGTTTGTTTGCATGCTGGTGAACGAGAACCATGCATATTTTTATACATGGCTAACTAAGTCAAGCATGTCTGTGTTTTTGTTTCAGGGTAATATTGTGACTTGTGGAGTGCTGGGAGGATATTTTGTAGTACTAGCTGTGAATGCTTACACCTACACTAGCTTGTCTTATATTACGCTTGACATCCTCAAGAGGCTCCTGAACAATGAGTTTAGCAGGGCCTTCATCTCGGTGCCACTGCAGAGCATTGGTGAGACGCATTATCAGTCTTCCACATTATACTCATGACAAAATATGAACAATTGTATTCATATTAGAAATATAATAATAAGAAATAATACTAAGTGAGACCAGTGGTCTTTGGTGCCCTTGCTATGATGCGGATCATGTTGCCTATCATCAGCAGTCGGAGTCAAAGAGAGCATAATTGGCAATGCTCTTTCTGGATGGGTAGACTCCTATAGTCATGTTGGTCAGCACAGGCATCTGTTAGTTGATCTATTGGAGCTGCACTCCTATAATAGTCTTCATATGTATCAGATGAGTTAGAAGGTGTTAGTCTCACCCAACTAGTGTGGGGGGCATTACTATTATTGTGGGAGTAATAAATGGGTAAATGTTTTGCCAAATTAGGAAAAAGTGGCAAAAAATAAATAAACAATACTATTAATAAGAAATGAAAATATGTACAATATATAAAAAACAGATATACATATACACATTTTAACCTTATACAGTGGAACGACTGTTAATGACCACAATCCGTTCCGAAAGGTCGGTCGGTATCCGGAATGTTCACTATCTGAAACATATTTCTCCATAAGAAATAACGCAAATACAATTAATTCGTTCCCAGTCCCGGTAGCCTCGCTAATATATATATAAAAAAATTAATTAGAAGAGTTATAATACAGTACACATGGAGTTAAATAAACGTAAAAAACATTTAAACATAAGTAAACACCCGCTCCATGAGAACGTCAGTTATTGTATAATCAGGAGTAACTTCCCTTCTCGGACACTTTCAGATTAAAAACGTGTCCCACGTGTGTTGTTCACGTCCACCTGCCGTATTTCAGCCATGATATCTGACACACGCACGACTTGTTCAAACTTACAAATCATGACTTTTTCAGTTCAGCTGTTGGCCGCTGTATTTTCACTTCACTGCTACTATTGAATCTTCTGCTACTGAATCTTCTTTAGAATCATGATGGAAGATTATATTATTAAAATAAAGCACAAAAACCACTGAATAATTAGAATATGTAAAGATAAAGATAACCGATTGGTAACTGTATTAAGCGTGAATGACGTTTGGTCAGAGATGCTGGTTACGTGGTGATGACGTAGTTGATGTAGTGACGTTCACTATCCGAAATGTAGATTGTTATCCGGAGCATTTTTAGCGAAATGGTTGGTTGTTATCCGAATTGGACGCTATCGTTCGTTCCAAGGTTCCGCTGTATTATATTACAGGATTCATATGAACAGTCTAAGACTAGTCATTATTTCACTTGCTTTTTATTTGGAAAGGGCAGGAGAATTCTCAAGGCATAAATTAACAAGAGTGCGTGCGACTTATGGTTAGGACTCTCCATTCAGTTTCATGGAAGAAACTTTTTTTTTTAAATGATTGCATCAAGTATTTATACCAATAAGTACTTAAATGCCCCACCCAACGACTACATGTTTATCTGTCCAGCACAGGACATTGCAGACTGAAAATCTCCATTGTTGTTCACGCTATCATACTGTACAACTCCTCGTTGGAGGGAGGAGAGCTTACAGACTGGATAATAGGAAGAATAAGAACAGTTAATTGGACTATACAACAAAAGTGCAATTTAACAATGTAAATTGTGCAATACTTACAAATTTTTTTAAAACTTTTTATATACACTGTTTACATACATAAACACTTTATGTACAGATTCAAATAGTTTGCTTACCTTATTACTTATTTACTTATTATTTACTTATTATTATTATTACTATTATTACTTTATACAATACTAACAATCTCCCTAACTATTACTTACTATTACTTTTACTCTTACTTATTTAACGGTTTTCGTTTGTAATTATGATGCTTCTTGAATCTCAATTTTCCTGTAGGAACCACCTAAAGGGATCAATAAAGATCCACCCATCCATCTTTTAAACAATCTGAGAGGAACTTTTCTTTTATAAGGCTCTTCTAGTGAGACAACAGCTTGAGATTGTTGAGGTCACTGTTGTTTGGGGAATACTTACATATCTCACCACCTATGGCTTGCCAAAATGTGATCTAATTTAAAGGATAACAGACTTTACTTGACCACAACATGGAGTACCTAGATGTTTACTTGGACATAAACAAAATGGATGCATGTCTTTGTGATTCTAATTGTCTTTCTCTTTGCAGACTTCATTTTGATCAGCGTGTGGGCTGTTTTGACAGTCATGGGCATTGCAGTGCAGCTATACAGGGAGCGCTCACGTCCCTTCTTCCCACCGAGTCCGTATGTCATGTGGCGCCAAGAGCGTGAGAGGCGCAAGACCAATGTGTTGGACCCAAGTCATCACACACCATCTCTGCCTGCCCGCCTGTTTGCACGTCTCCGCCAACTCACACAAAGATCGGTCTCTGCTGGAGAGCGCACTCCTCTTCTCTTATGACCTGGCCCTTTTAACTGATAGCAGCTCAAACAATCTTCCATCAGGGTCATGGAAGTAGCAGAAGAAGGAGAAAGGTACAAGGGCCTGGATCTACTGAAAATATTTCAGTCTGCTTTGAACCCTAGATTCTCTAGAACCCTAGATTTCTGGCTTTCTGGTCACCTTGACTACAGTCTTACAGTGAAACCTGACAGTGTATAGGTTGCTGATCCATTAGAACTTTAGTTTGTAAATTTTAAATGTTGTAAGTGTAAAGGAACTTCCACGCTTGTCTTATTTATAATGTTTATAATATTATATAATGAATGTAATTGAGCAAAAATGAGTAGGTAGAACAGATCATAGCTGAGATACTTTACTTCACAAAATCAAATGATTTACAATTGTTTTACTGTTTTTGATCACTTCCAGTTAATGACTGTCAAAAGCTTGCTTTAACTTTTCCCTCTGAATGTCTACTAGGAGCAACCCGTAGATTTGTTACTAGGGCTATCCATGGAAAATATTTGCATAAAAGAAAACAAACCTATTTGTTCTAATGGCCGTTAAATCAAGTTTTTATGGAAATACTGGTGGTGTCTCAACTAGTCACTATTGGGAGGGGGCAGTTCACTAAGCTTTAAACTTTTTGTGGGTTACTGGAAATCCAGCACATCAGCAAAAAATACATATAATTTAAAGCAATATTTTACCTCTGGTTGAAGGTGTAATTTAGTAAGAAAAAAAGACTATAAACACTGTACATCACAGTGCTTTTAGGAAACTTAAGTTGACTTATCAACTAACAACATTTTTTCACTATTGTGAAAACTGCTTCTGTTAGAAAGGTTTACTGTGGTTAGGGTTTTAAAGGATTTATATCCCATTGTTGTGTGCATTCATTTTTTTAAAATGGAGTTACACTGGACACCCGAGTTTAGAAGCATCTTACTTTAAAAAAAAGGCCACCTGGTTTGGAATCATTTATAAAACTTGTTTAATACAGTGCATGTCCTCATGAGTCAAGAGGCCGAAGTAGTGCTACTTGGACCATAGTTTCCTTTCTGTGTGTTCCTTTTCAGTCTAGTAATATGTAATTAATCATTAATATCTGCTTGATCATTCCTAATTCATGTGTCCATGTGCGTGTCTGGCCAGTCGATAGCACATAAAAGTCCAACGCCAATCTCTGTGGCAATGAGCCGAAGGTTTTTAATCCATAATCACAACCTTTGGGGGGAGGGGGACTTTATTAATCAATCAAGCATTTTATTCAGTTCTTCAGTGATTTTAATGCCACAAATTTTTTGTTTTTATAAGCGACACGGATATGACTTTTATCTCACTAACAGATTTCACTTAGTGCTGAGTAGTTTCCTTTTACTGATCAGTTTCTGCCATGTATAATTTTTTTTTTTTTTTTTTATTTCCAACTTTGACAGAAAGGCTGCATGGTTGCAGCATACAAGAAGTTAGATAGTCATTTTTAATACAACCTAGGCTACATTCTGTCGGCCCCACAGTATGTAACTACTATTTGTACTCAACAGATTAGACATCAATTGCAGGCTAATCAGCATTGCTTGTTACATTGCATTCAACCTTCTGAAGGCACAGTGTGGCTTAATTAACAAGAACTAAATATGGCAATGCTAGAAAAACATTGCCCAGCTAATGCAGCTATTGTTATTTGACTGTGTAGTTGGATCCCTTTTGTGCATCTCTGACTACTGTGATACGAGTTTAGCAATGTGGGTTGAGATATTTCATTTAGGGTTATACTGATAAACAATCGCAATAATTTCTTGCTCAAGCATTGTGCCTCTTTATAAGAAAAATGATAATGCTGGCTATTGCTTTTGGTTGACATTTAAACGATTTTGTAATATTTAAATAAAATAAAGGATAGTATTTTGTAATCATTCATCAACATGTTTCACAGCTTTCAGTATAACTTTTATTTTATGCATCATTCATCAAGGTTGAGTCTGATACCCAGCTTTACAGTGGGCACAAGGCACACAAACATCCTGGACAAAGGGCTGGGAAGAAACACACACATACTCGTCTGTATGTTCATTTGTTTCCAGCTAACCTGACTGCATTTTTTTGGACTGTGGGAGGCGAGTAATTAAGACATGTTGAATATGTAATCTCCACACAGACCTGGACCACCGTGTCTGGGGATCAGATCTTTTAATTATTCCAGGTGACATCCGATGGCGACTGGTAGACAGTTGGTTAAGCCTGTTTGCCCTTCCCTCTGGGTAGTCATTTAACACTCACAGCCAAGACCAGGCAGCAGACAAACAGGCTTAACCAACTGTCTGCTAGTCGCAATCGGGTGTCACCTGGAATCCTTAGGTCAAAAACCATTGAGACTGTGTCTGTTTACCGTGGCAGGTGTAAGCCAAAACTAAATC
>JAOTRQ010066855.1:0-12893 GCA_028565875.1 Hoplisoma paleatum
TCTATCTATCTATCTATCTATCTATCTATCTATCTATCTATCTATCTATCTATCTATCTATCTATCTATCTATCTAAAAGTTCTGACCCAAGTGACACACCAGCTTTTTCATGTTTGTTAACAAAACTTACATTTCATCCTGCACAATTGTTGTACTTACGAAATGCATGTCAGTAAATATGAAGCATATTTAAAGTTGTAGCAATTAAAAATACAAATATGATCAAATACAGAATAAATAACAAATAAGTTTTTGGAAGAATAGTACCTAGAGTTCCATCAGAAGGAGATATATTGAAAAGTTTACACTATGATTAGTGGTTGTAGTTTATCACACTTTCTGTAGACTTCATGATGTGTTGCAGTCTGAACTTGTTCCTGGCAGTGACACCGACAGCACCAGATGATTGAGAAGATCAGGATGTGTTATCAATACTGACTACAAAGCAATATTGCAATAAGAAAAATTGATTGAAATGTGATTGATTAGGATAATATTAAGTTTTTCATGTTTTACACACTGAATTGTGCCTGACATGATCATTAATAAAGATCTGTGGGTCAGTAATGTTTGTATTTAGTAACTGAGCGTGAGACGATGTTCATATATGCTGCTGTAAATAATCAGTCTGACACTGGAACAATCTGACCACAAGGAGATATTTTTAGTATAAATGAGAGGGATCTAAAAACAGAATCATTAGTGACTTTAAATGGTTTATAGGCACCAATACAGATTTACTGATCCCTGTTTATGAAAAAGAAAGAATCGAGACAATGACCTGGATCTTATTATAAACCTGTATAAAAACCAAGGAATTAAGTGTGTGGATTTTAGAAAGACATCGAGAACTGTGCCATAAACCCTCTTTATCCGAGAGTGAGAAGGTTAAGAAGGTGAAGAGTTTTGTGTAAATACAATCTCCTCTTATGAATATTACTTAAAGACTTTTAAAGCTAAATAAATACATTTTACACATTGGTAAAAACACACAGTGTTAGTTATATTACATTTTAAACACAGTGACAGCTAATTTAGTCATGAGTGCAAAACAGTACAATAACCAGTGCAGTTACACATCAGTACAATCAATACAAAATAAAATCGTACAAAATAATACATATATATATATATATATATAATCTAAACACTCCTAATACTGTATATACAAGTAACTATGAGACAAGACTAGAAACAATTGTTGGTACCTGATACATGACTGAGTAAATGCTGTGTGAAATAGAAACATTAGCTGCAGAGGTATTTTGGTTATTTAGTTAACGTAGTAGTTTTACACTGTAGGAAACATTCATGACAGGAGATGGTTATCCATCACACAAACACACTTTCAATACATATTTCATATTTTCAATTTGCCAGTTGTGGTAGATTTACAAGACCAAAATATTAACATTGTACTTCAAATTGGGGTAATTGGGGAAGACAATTGAGCTTTCGGCTCTGTAATCATAGAAAAACATTCCAGTCGGGAAGGGGGTTCAAACTACCCAATAGCAAGAGTGATTCTGCTCAAAAGTTCTCTTAAGTATGTTCTTAAACTCGGTGTCTGTGTGTTTTTGCTCTGGTCGTGTCTGCACTTCTGTTTGGGCGATCAACGATTAATCATCATGTTTCTAAATCAAACACAAGTATGGATAATTCTGTATCTTAAAATTGAACTTTATTGGAGACTCTTGACTAGTATTTGATCAATACTAAACTTAGTGCTGAACCACTAAGCCACCGTGCTGCTTCCAGCAACAGAGATAAAACAAAAATACAAAACATGTGCAAGATGCACTAAATGTGCAAATACAAAGATAATAATATTTCCCATTATAATATATAATAATAATGTCACTGTTATCCAGCAGCAGATATCCTTTTAATAAAGAGGGTTCTAAAAATTTACTTGCGGCCAAAACTGAAGCGCATTTAAAGCACCACGCCAAAAGAGCAAGACATTTAAATAAAGAACAAAGAGGCAATCAGATGAAGGAAGCACCGCCTGTCCCTGACATTTCCTGTGAAGTGACATTTGGTGAGACGACAAATGAATTATTTTTACATTCAGTAGATTTGAATCAGTTCTGTGTTTTAAATCTACAGGAAAGATTCGTTCATTTGGCTCACTTGGTTTTTATTTGATTAAATAATCAGTTCATTTATTCTTTGTTCTTTTGAGCAGAACTTCAATCTCAGTCTTGCCTATAAATGTCTAAGTGACAGACTGGTGAACGAGTGATCTTTTTTATTAATTATGCAATGAAACACAGTTTAATTTAGGTTTATATATTTTGGAAAAGTGTCAAATTGTGTTTTAGAAAATAAACAAATCAATTATAAGTAATTAGATAGCTCAGAACATCGTAAATATAATTTAATGTACATTTAAATGAGTTATATTCTGAGGCCAGCTCCTGTTTCAATGTGTAAGAATCTGTTCGTGCATTATATGTTAACTGAGATAAAAATTGAAAGCGTTTCCTTTTATTCTTCAGTGAGCAGAAATAAGAAGAACCAGGCAGGCAACCAGAAATTCTTCAAAATCAATGTGGTTTATTGAAGATAGGTGATGAATGCTTCGTTCGCGAACGGGAACTTCTCAAAATGTGGTAGAGTGCCCACACGCCCAGGATTCCGAAAACCTAAGTCCCGTCTCCCTCTTTTTAAGCATCATTACCCCCCTGCTCCTTTTGCACAGGCTCTAAACCCGTAGCCTTTTCTGGACACATTGCCTTTTTTAGGACACGTAGCCTTTATTTATTCTGGGAATCTGTCCCACTACACAGAAGCCCAATCTCAAGCGTTTCCAGGAAATGCTTACTGGCTTTTGGATGCATCGTTTTACCCTTCTCGCTTGTCCTCAGATGACCTGTAATTGACCCTACTTAGTTAATCTAAAAATTATGAAATTCCCAACAAAATACAGGTTTTATCCCTCAAACAAGATTTTAATTTTCATTATTTTGATCAATTAATGAAACAGTTGGTAGTTACTATAATATATATAACTTGCAAAAAAAATCACAAATATGTATAATTGTAAATTGTAAAAATGAAACAGAAAATTGGATAAAAATGATATTGAATAAATAATTGTGTTTCATAATGTCTGCAAGGAGCCTCAATCAGAAACCTGTAACATAACCACTAATCATAGACATGTCTTGCAACTGTCTTTAATGAAATAAATACTCTTACTTTTCACTTCTCGTAAAATCTGTAGTAGAAATAATTGGTCAAACCCTCGAACATTTTCTTTGTTATTGTTTGATAAGTAGTATAATGCACACACTTGAGCTGGATGAATCCAGCAGTATAAAATGCTCCACAATAAAACCTGTGATTGGTAAGAAAAAAGAGGCGTGTCATGAAAACAGAGCATCTTATAGCAAGTACAGAGGGATCATTATCTGTAATGATTTCTCAATGAGAGATTTATTCTAACCTTTTTCTCTAACGTCCACACTGCCTGAACTGTAAGATTCATTTTTTTACTAGTTTTATAACATCATCAGAATCCACAGCATCCCCTACAGCTTTGGAAGAGACACAGCAGGAAAAATAACCCAAACTGCTGAAATTCTGCTGGATTATAAATTCACAAAGGTGCTTGGATTTGTGTAACGTTCATTGTGTGTGTGCGTGTGTATTTCTGTATGTCTTTTTAAATCTTGATTAGTGTACAGAAGAATGTGTGGTTGCCACAAGCCAATGATGTAAATATCCTTTCAAATTTTAATAAACTTCCAGAAGAGCTTATTCACACTCTGTGTCTGTATTTCCTGTGCATATAATATATCTTATCTTTAATCGTATCTTTATCTTTGGTCTTTCTTAATAATAATGTGTGTTGCCTTGATTTCTTAACTCTGAACAGAAATAAATAAATGATGCAGAAATATTTACTTTGTTTTGTAGATCACACCAAACAAGATGATCATTAATACAACAAGGACAATAATGACAAAGGCACTAATGATAACTCTGCACTAATGATAACTCTGATAACTCTAACTGTTAATGTCGATGCCACTAGTGCTGCTAGTGGCTAAGTCGTGGAGTCTCAGACTCATTGTGATGATCTGAAACACAAAATCAGGACGGGAAACATTCTATAAAATAAACAAGTATTGATATTATTTTGTGCTGTTGTCTTATGAATCCAACACACTGCAAGAGTGTGGGTTCGAGTTTTGCATGTTCTTCATCTGTCAATGTTGTAGCAACCCCTTTTGATTGTAGAAATGAATCTCATTGGTGAAGGCTACAGGGATTCCAAAAAGCGGGCTTAACAAACTCTAAGCTAAACCCTGAACTTTTGACTTACTTTGATTTACCATACTCAGAGTTTTCGGTATCAGAGTTATAATAACCAGGATAGATCAACTCTGAGTAGTTTAATCCTGACAGAAGCGCGTTCAAGTGGAACTAAAGAAGTCATTCTTAATCGAGCACAGATAAATATAATTTCCAGCGGACGGTAGAGAGAAAGAATCATATAATCACACCGATTAAACTTATTCTTAATGACTGTATCTGCAGAATATGATCAAACACAAATGTATTGCTGCCTAGTAATACCACCCCAAATATAATACTGCAAATAAAATAGTGTAAGTGCAAATAAAATTATTTAACATCATTCTATATTTACCAGAAAGAAATGCCAAAGTACGATTAAAGTAATTAATAATAGTTTAGACATTATAATACTTTATTCATGTCATTCTATTTTTTTTTAAATAGAACATTTAATTTCAGGTGTAATTCGAGTGGTCTAAAACCGACATGGTATCAGATCAAAAAGACTATTCTGACTACCAAAAATATTAAGTCTGACTGTATATATCTTAATATATAATAATAATTTTAACCCAGTTATGGCAGGACACTGAAGACTTCTTCGGCACAGGTATGATGGTGGTTGCCTTGAGACACGAAGAGACGATGGCACTGCTCAGGGAGATGTTGAAGATGTTGGTGAGGACCTCTGTCAGCTGGTCTGCACATTCCCTGAGCACTTTACCTGGAATGTTGTCTGGTCCAGCAGCTTTCAATGGGGCAACTCTCTGTTAAATTTTCCTCACGTCAGCTGCTGAGAGGTACAACACTTGGTCGGTGGGAGGAGGGGTTGTCTTCCTCGCTACCACTCTGCAGGTGGTGGTGTCCTGTAGTTAGTGATGGCCTGGATTCCCTGCCACATGAGCCTGAAGTGCCTGTGGATGTTCTGGCTGTGTGTGCGCTTTGTTTCTCTGATGGCCCGGGACAGTTTGGCTCTTGCTGTTCTTCAAGCCGCGATGTCACCTGTTCTGAAGGCTCGAGCCTTCAGTAGAGCACGCACCTCTGCAGTCATCCACAGCTTTTGATTGGGAAGTGTGGTGATGGTTTTATAGTCAGTCACATCATCTACGCACTTGCTAATTTATCAGGTCACAGATGAAGTATATTCCTCTATGTCTGTTGTGTTGTTGTAGGTTGCCGCCTCCCTAAACATTTGCCAGTCAGTATGCCTCAAAACAGTCCTGAAGAGCAGACATGGCTTCTGCTGGCCAGGTTCTCACCTGTTCAAGACTGGTTTTGATTGTCTGACAAGTGGTCTGTATGTTGGGATTAGCATAACAGAGATGTGATCTGAGTATCCGAGGTGGGGGCGGGGCTCTGCCCAATATGCGCTGGGAATGTTTATGTAAACAAGATCCAGCGTGTTTGCTCCTCTCGTAGCAAAGTTTGCGTGTTGATGGAATTCAGGAAGAACTGACTTAAGATTCACATGGTTGAAATCTCCAGAAACAATGTACAGTCCGTCGGGGTGAGTGTTTTGAAGTTCGCTAATAGTGTTGTACAACTCACACAGTGCATCTTTAGTGTTAGCGGCGGGTGGAATGTAAACACTGATGATCAGTACACTAGTAAATTCCCTCGGTAAATAAAACGGTCTGCATCTGACAATCATAAACTCCACTAGATTTGAGCAGTAACTAGAAACTATAACAGAGTTCCTGCACCATTCTGTGTTGATGTAAGCACACAATCCTCCGCTACGAGTCTTACCGCACAAGGCAGGTTTTCTGTCGGCTTGAAACGCGTCTAGTCCATCTAGTTGAATGGTAGCGACAGGAATTCTGTCGCTCAGCCACGTCTCTGTGAAGACAAAGATGCAACAGTTTCTAGATTCACGTTGTGTGGTTCTCTGAAGTCGGATGCAGTCCAGTTTATTATCCAAGGAGCAGACGTTGGATGGCAGGATGGACGGGATAGCTGGCCGAGTCTGATTTTTTGTTAGCCTAGTGCAAACTTCCAGCCCACTTGCCGCACTTCTGTAGTCTAGCGCAGCGCTTCCAGTACCCCCTCTTTCGGCTGCTAGCTTCAGGGGAGGTCGCAGTCTGGGGGTTTGGTTGTCGTAGCAGGCCAATTCCGCGTAGCGTATCACATAGCTCACTGTTTATAGTGCTATTTGTTTGATTACGGTGATGTAGAAGCATTTGATGGTCATATACATGGACATTGGTGGTTCTTATGTCCATGCGCAAAAGAAGTTTTGAAAAACACACACACGATTACAACACAAAAGCACCGTTTTGTATCCGCTGTGAGCTACTGCCGCACCGCCATCTTGGATTATCAGGATAAGTAAAATAAAAAAAAAACTGGTTCTTGTGGCGTTCGAGCAGCTCTCTAAGTCGCCAAAACAGAATGCCCTCCGCCCTTCTCCAGGACTCCAGCAGTTCTTCGAACTGTTCAGAGGTGGCCGCTGCAGATTCGGCCCCAACGTGTGGCAAGTTGTGCTGTTCCATGTAGTTGGATCGTACTATTAGGAACCGGGGTTGTTCAGAACCGCTAGAATACAACTCGGACCACAAAGTGACAGTCCAGATCATGGATCACAGGAAGTTCAAAGGATAAACACAGTCAATACAGGTGATGCAACAGCGTGTCTTCCAGCATGCTGTCCTTAAATCAGTTTTGGATTACCCACAGGTGTGAGTAGTGAGGGTAACCCAGGTAACCGGGAGCCATGGCACACTGCGGAGAGAGTTCCGGTCTGGATCCTGAAGGGTGTGATATGCAGGGAGGAAATGCTCATTTTCTCACAGCTCGCCCTAAAATCATAAACCCAGAACATTATCTAGCCTACTAATGCATCCCAGTTCAGGCTCTGAAATGAAAGATAGATCTGCCATCTGTATCCTTCGCATTCTTAACAATCCTGATAAAATATACAAATCATAAAGCTTTACTTTCAAACCAAAATACTAATGTTACAAAATTGCAACCTAATAAATAGAAACTTGCAGAAAATGCACCAACAGAAACAAGGATAGCATCTATCCATTACATCTTTAATATAAATAATAAAAACAACATTTCACAATCTCATTGAACATATACTGCAGTCTCTACGTATGCATGCACTTCTGCCAACCCTCACGATTACAGATTGCAGGGTTTTTAAAAAAAATGTTAATCACAGAGAATTTTGATCAGCTGAGATTACACTGCTTAAAGCTGATGCAGAGCATCCATCCATGCATGTAGCATGATTTAATTAATCTTTTTCAATTTGCGCGCTGTTGGTTGGAGCCCTCACTATGCCCTCTCGCACTTATTCTAGGCAACCAATGGTAGGATTAGTAACAGTTGTGCAGTCAAAGGGATGGATAGGGTTTGTCCAGTAGCCCGTTCTTAAAATTGCAGCTTTAGCAGCATCACCAGTGATGTGCCAATGCCTGTTTGCTCTGGTGAGTCCATCATTAAGGTGTCTTCTGCCTTGCCAATTAGGTACACAGTGCCAGGTGGTGGCCACTTTAGATATCCCCTAGGTTGGGTAATGTTAGAAACCATTCAGGCTAGGTTGACAGCCAGCTGATATGAAATGGCATTCTTTCTTCTATTCACTTTTAACCTTCACCAGGTCAGGTCCAGTTGGCTACTCCTTTTATGGTTTTTAGGCTTGTGGCATTGCCTAGCAAAGCTTCCGCTATTTGTTTGCACCGCCACACTCACTGTTAATTGCCCAGACCGGTTAGTAATCACAACTAATTACACTGGTTATTTAAATAACTCACCTTCTAGAACCAACGCCAGATGATCATTGTTCCATGGATTGCAACTCCTTGGCTCCCGGAAATAAGTAAACACTTTAAATGACCCCACATCATTTGTTTATTCCAGAGCACCTTTGTATCTGATTGTTATCTTTGTTCCTGATTCTGTGTGTTGTGGAAAAAATGAAACCAACAAGTCCTGCACACACTGGCAATTTCCCTACGAATTCCAAACTAATTCAATTTCACTCTCACCTACCATCCTGGCTCCAAAAACACTAAACCAGATGCCCTCTCTTGGCTAGGTGAGGTGGCAGGTACCCGGACCATTCCTGTTAACATCCTGAATCCCTAGTGTGTGCTGGCCACGAGACTGGGGCAGGATCCAAACCCAGAAAAGGTTTCTTCAGGGTGAAAATATGTGCCTTTGGGTGCCAGAACCTCCATCCTGCAATAGGCCTACGACTCAAACCACTAATGCCACCCTGGGGCTTGGCAAACCCTGTTCCTTTTTGAGAGAAGTTTCTGGTAGCCCACGATTTGAGCTGACACCCATGAGTATGTGGCCGCCTGTTTGTGTTAGATTTGAGATGGCTTATCAGTCTTCTCCTGGACTTCTTCAGCCTCTGCCCCTGCCAGGATGTCCCTGGTCCCATGTGGTTTTAGAATTCATCACTGCTGTCTGGTGTTCAGACAGTGATCCTTACCATGCTCAATCCGTGCTCCAAGGCCGTATACCTGGTGGCACTACTAAAACTGCCCACTGCCAACTGTATGGAATGGGTCGACTAACAGTCATTACTCACCTGCTCATCCAGTGCCAGACGAATGTTGTTCTTTCACGGATCGCAATTCTTTGGCTCTCAAAGTTAAGTAAAAGCTTTGAATTCTTTAACATTTTTTGTTTATTCCAGAGCGCTTTTGTTCCTGATTCTGTTTCAATTCTGCGTTTTGTTTCTGGGCCATATCCAACACTTATCTGTCTCACGTTTCCAGCACTCTAAAGTCGGTGCCACCTTCTTTCTCAGCCATGCTTTTCCATCAAGTGTGATCCTGCAACTCTTTACCAGGGTTTGCCACTGGACAGCTTGGCACTCCTTCTAAAGTTCAAACCCAATTGACAGTACCTTGACTGTGTCAATACATAAAATATCTTTTACTGGACTTTGCTGGTCAGTATGTGTTCTGGATCTTTTGCCGTGGTTCTTAAAACAAACCCTAACAATGCTTGGTTTATATACACATTACGGTTGCCTTGCACCCCCTGTTGAATAGTGGGTCTAATGTTTATAGTGGGTCTATAAATTAGTGGTTTTCCACTAATCCTTAATGCTCCAATAGGACAAGAGGTAGGCTGGGCACGTTTGGAGTGGCCAGTCACTTACCATTCCGGAAATTTGGAGGAAATTAGCTCTAGTCTTCCACCCACGAGTTGCTTCTCAGTTTTGTATCTCATGTTAATTGGTGTTAGGAAACAAGCACTTGACACAGTACATCAACAAGGAATATGACTGGCTATGTGCATTTAGAGCATCTCCAAACCAAGTGGTTGGCTTTACTGTTTCCATATTGGTCGGTTTGCTCTGTTAGGAAATGTGGTTCAAGCTGGAACCAAAACAACCCGAAACACAACAAGTCCGCATGAAAATTTGTGAGCTTCAGCCAGGGAATAGAGATGCAATGCAGCACAGCAGAGATTCAGCGAGAGTAGTTAGCATTTGGAGGAGATTCAGCAAAGGTAGTGATCCGCCACAGCCCATCAGAGATCCAGTGCAGGTAGTAGTCTGCAGCAGCCCAGCAGAGATCCGAACTGCGACCAGCCCCAAGGCGCAAACGCTGGTAGGAACCACGAGAGAGAGACAATTTCAGAACAAAAAAAAGCCTAGGAAAGTGCAGTAACATGAACAGTTACAGTAGCGGACAAACCCAGCATAGACAGCCCACAAATTTAAATGTTTGTCTTAAGAGCTAATTTTGAGTAACAGATAAGTTAAAGTTGGAGGAAGAGCAAAAAGGCCAGAATGACCATTGACCATTGCAGATTGGGACCACTATTTTGACTGAGAAACATTATTAAACAATGGACCAAATGTGGAAACTCAGGTATGAAACCTAAATCTAGGCAAAGAGAACAACCCCAACCATACATTCTACGGGTCTCAGGTCAAGTCAACTTTATTGATTTAACACTTTTTAGAATAGACAATGTCTCAAAGCAACTTTACAGGACAAACAGATACAGAAACCCCTGTTGAGCAAACCAAGGGCGACTGTGACAAGGAAAAAACCCTGAAAATTACAGAAAAAACCCTTATGAAGAACCAGATGCAACAGGGCCCACCCTACCCTTATGAAGAACCAGATGCAACAGGGCCCACCCTACCCCTTGGGTAGTTCTTGTTTGTAGCAATATTGGAACTGCAATCTCAACTTTAGTCCTTTAGCCTCAACGGGTAAACCAATTCCCATCAGAACACCAGGAAAAAACCTTGAGACGAACCAGACGCAGCATGCCCATACCTCTTGGGTGGTATTGGAGAAAATCGTCACATAAGGCAGAAGCAGAAATATTGGCACTGCAGTCCCGACTTCAATCTTTAACCTTGGCTTGTAAACAGAATTCCGAAAGAATGCCATTAGGGGTAGAACAATATATAATGTAGGTAATAATGTACAATGATAGTTATCTAATACAGTTTATAGAAAGTTTTTAACTTTGGCAGCATAACTAAAAAGGAAAGTGAGCAGGTAACAAGTTCACGAAGGCTATCACAGGACATTAACACCCACCATCTCTACCCACACCCGAGTGTGGACAGGACAGGAGAGGCCGAAAGATAGGACAGTGTAGCCTAGTGGGTAGAGCGTTGGGCTGGGAACCCAAAGGTTGGGGGTTCAAATCCAGGCTTTGCTACACTCCGCTACACTGCTGGGTCCTTGAGCAAGACCCTTAACGCTGTCTGCTCATTGTAAGTACTGCTTTGGATAAAAGCGTCGGCTAAATGCAATGTAATGTAAATGTAATGTAATGAAAGAAAGCAACCAATCACCATAAGTTTCTATGACCAAGAACCCTTAGGCTCTGCGCCTTTGTCTAGACTCTGCCCCAGTCTAGACTTAAACATTGAGACTGCCCGAATTCCAAACAAAGGCAAGAAATCTATACCAAAGTTGTGGAGCTTTGTAAGAAACTGCACTTCAATAAGCCAGGATCTTATTAATTCTAGAAAGTATAAGTAACACTGTATCTTATAAGTGAAGTGAACGTGCTGGGTTGTAGTAATTTATCAGCTCACTCAGATATTGTAGAGCCAGACCATATAGCACTTCAGAGATTAGTAAAAATATTTTACTAACTATTAATGCAAAATGTAACTGGCAGCCAGTGTAGAGATAATAGAACAGGAGTAATACGATCAAAATTTCTAGATTGAGTGTGCACTCAAACTGCTGCGTTTTTAACTAACTGGAGTTTGTTTATGGATCTACAAGAGCACCCTGTAAAAAAAAGCATTATGGTAATTTAACTGTGAAGTTATAAATGCATGGATCAGCTTTTTGGCATATTTATCAGATAATATAATCCTTATTTTGGAAATATTAGGCAAATGATAGAAGGTAACTCTAGTAATATTGTTAATGTGCATATCAAAGGAGAGATCTGAATATAGTGTGACGGCCAAGTTTTTTACGTCAGAGCTGGGAGTAACAGAGAAAGTGTTTAGGTTTAACAACAGGCTAGACAACTTGTCTCTTGCAAGATAAGAGGCATGACATAACACGACATCTAGTTTTTTATGTAGTTTACACAATCTTATATCTTACTGATTGTGTCAGTATAGTTTGGTTTGACTGATATATGCAGCAGCTGTGTGTCATCTGCATAGCAGTGAAACTGTTTGCCATGTTTATTAAATATTTCTCCTAGTTGAAGCATATAGAGCTTAAATAATAGCGGTCCCAGTACCGACCCTTGAGGAACACCACACTTTACTTTTGTTGTTTCCAAGCATTTATTATTTACATACACAAATTGAGAGCAGTCAGTCAAATATGATTTGAACCAAGAGAGTGTGTGTCTTTTAACACCCACTGTAGCCTCTGCAGTAAAATATTATGATCAATCCTATCAAACGCTCCACTAAGACCTAATAAAACAAGAAAAGAGACACATCCATTGTCAGGAGTCATTAACAACTCATTAACTACTTTAATTAAAGCAGTTTCTGTACTAGGATTGGGTATAAATGTATCATGAATACAATTTTCATTTAAATAAAACTGTTTGGAAACTGCTTTTTAAAATATTTTTAAGACAAAGGGAAGGTTTGTAATTGGCCTTTATTTGGCTAAAACATGCGGCTCAAGAGTAGGTTTCTTAATCAGAACTTTTTAAACAATTTACGTACATACCCAAGGCTAAGGGGTTGCATTGATTAATGTAAGCAAAGACTCTGCAATAGCAGGAGTTCTTCTTTAATTAGACGAGCTGGTACAGGAAAGAATATACACAATGATGACTTTGATGATTTATTCAATGCAGTTTTTTCATTTTGAGAGTTTAGATTAAAGAAATTTAATTGGATTAACTTGTTACTATTATCCATACTATGCTCACCAATGCTACTCAGAGTAAGCCTATACCTGACATTGGAAGGAGAAACACTCTGACTTTGAAGACATATTTTTTTTAACCTTCATTTTTTTTTTATAATTTTTTTTTAACTTTAATGAATTTAAAAAAAATCATCACTGGTACAGTCAGGTGGTATATTAGATTCAGTTTCATTGATGTTTTTAGTTAATTTGGACACTGTCAAAAAGGAACCTAGGATTGTTTT
>JAOTRQ010066866.1:0-12892 GCA_028565875.1 Hoplisoma paleatum
CACACGCACGCACACGCACGCACGCACGCACACACACACACACACACACACACACACACACACACACACACACACACACACACGCGCACACACACACATCTATTCTTATAGCCATTTTTACACCCACCGCCACAGATACGATGTTGTTTTTACCGTCTGAGAGCCCTGGTAGGTGGTCATGGTTATCTGGAGCCATGCTGACTGCCGTGCATTCCCCACGCTGCTGGAAATGAAGTAGAGGCGCTGCGATTTTAAGGGATTTTAGGGAGTCTGGGTCGTATCACTCATCCCACAATGGGCAGACAGTTCCAGCCATGTTTGCAATGATTTTGTATTACCGGTAATATTATTTATAAGTTATCGAACTTTTGTTGTCTCTCGAGGAACGTCAACAATCACGGAAGACGCTAAAATAAACAAACAAATAAATAAATCTCAATACGGAATAGGTAAATTAAGCCTTTTTAACGTCACACAGACGCACTCGGGTCTTTTCAGGTCATGTGACCCATCATTAGATCTTGGTGGAAGTTTGTAATAAATTACAGTTAAAGACATAAAATTATAAATAATGAAATTTAAAAAAAACAGATTTAACTCGGTACTTTATATGATGAAAGCGTTTTTGTCCGAGTCCGTGATGAGAACGAGTGCTGGAGGGAAAACAGTTACAGCATTTGCATGTGTTGCAGCGCCGCTGGTTTGTGGAGGCCGAGTGAGCGTTTATGTCTCTGATACTCGCTGCTGTAGTCAAAAATGAATCTGCTCCCATTCGAAGCTTAAACAGGAATAAATATCTTTGATCTCTGATCAGCCAATCAGGACGAGCCACCCGGCGGCGTTTCAGTACACGCAGATACACAAACATTTATAGAATGGAATTGAATATTTATAATAAGTGGTTTATGATACGTTTACGTACTGCTTCTACAACTAAAGAAGGCACAAGATATAAATGTACTGATTTAAAATATGGTTTTAATGTTTACGTTTAACATTCACACATCAGTGTGTATTAAAGCTGAAACTCGGGATCTGATCTTTATACTTTGTATACATCAAAGTGCATCTTTATTTATTGGTTTATTTACTTACACATTGCACACATACATCTAGCCATTCGTAGATCTGTCTGTCTGTCTATCGATCTTTATATATACCTGTCTGTCCACTCCCTCCCCTGCCCCCTCCAGGGTATCTCTGTGTGCCTGGAATTCATCGAGATGCTGGAATAAACTCGAATACAAAAGACAACTTTTCCAAAACACACTTTTATTCACATGGTTGTAAAAATCATATAAAAAATGGTAGAAAAGGTATAAAAAGTGTTTGTACTTTCAACTAATACAAAACAAAAGGCAGCGATTCACAAAAACAACGTCGCTGCTGAATGTTTCTGATCGACCACAACAAATCTGCGTATCAAAAGTACATCAACAAACAAAAAAGCAACTAGTCATTATCAAATAAAACCAAACAATTATTACAGTGTTCGCAAGAACTGAATCCCCAAAACAAACCAGCGTTTCATGAAATTCTCGTGTAAGAAATGTCGTTTTTTTCTTTTCTTTTTTCTCTCTCGGTCACTTTGATATAAAAGATATAAAATAAACGTTTGCTTAGTAAACTTTTGGTAAACTTTGTTTTTTTTGTCTAATCTCAGTATAAAAACTCCGAACTTCAACACTTTGACTCTTTTGTTCACTTTAAATCTCGTAGCTTAGATTCGGAACCCGGTGGCGGCGACGCGAGCTTTGATTGGTTCGCTCTCTTGAAATGGCAACACTAATGAAATGTGGAGCGCCTTCATAAGGCCAAAACAAAACAAAACTTGGTAATTTGAGCTTTAAGGCACTTGTACTTGTAAACGTTTGGTGTGGGTTTTTTGGAACACGTCCCGAGGGCGCGTGGAATTTGTAAGGCAGCACCGCTGGGATCAATGCTTGAACGATACACTGCTTGAGGGGTGCGGGAGGGAAGAAGTGGGCCCTCGGCCGCTCGGGTTCCTTCCTCGCTGTGTTATCGACTGGTCAGTCCGCGGGACTGTCGGGTCCTCGATCGGACTTAACCTTGAGTTGATTTGTATCTTATTTACAGCGGCAGTGATGCTTAGTGATTAAGATACAGGCTTAGAGATCGGAAGGTCGCCGGTATAAACCCCCACTACCATCAAGATTGTCACTGTTGGGTCCCTGGGCACGGCCCCTAACCCTCAATCACTCGAAATAAATGGTGTTCCATTGTAACTGTGAGTAACTTTTTAGGAGTTACGATGTGACAAACGATGCACGAAGACACTAAACACCCGTTTCGTGTCCAGCTGTGGCGCTGTGATTAGTTTACAGAACTTGTAATTCGGAGAAGGACGCCAGTTCAAATCTCACCAGTGTTGAGTTGCTGCTGTTGGGCCCTTGAACGACGCCCTTAACGCTAAACGCTTAGCAGTGCATTGTGACTACCGTTACAAGGAATTGCGCACTGATCCCCGTTATCCCCCGTCTCTGTTATTATCGTAGATAATAAACAGAAAGTTGTGAACGATCAACCATCGCAAGGCGGAACGCAGCGAGGAATCGTGCGAGTGCCCACACTCCCAGAATTATTCTCGCACAGCGATTGTTTAGAAGAGCTGGAGGTACGAATACTGGGGTCCAACACTGACGAATGTGTCCGGTGTCCTAAACGTGTTCTTAATACAAAATAATAAATTAATTACACATCGTTATTTATATTAAAATCCATACAATTAGAGCCCTCATAGACAGTTCATTTCCCCACGTATAATACAAAAAATATATAATACAATATTAATATAAAAGACGACAAATTCTTAAAAAAAAAAAGGTATCAAAACAAAACAACACAAACATGACAGGATAAAACGTTTCTTTGGCTGCCTGAATTCGACGCCTCTCCCAAGTGACGTACCACGTGACCCGGCTCCACCCCAGGAGCGACCCTGAAGTGTTTTCTCCCTTCAACCCTCCCCAACCCTCCCTCCACCCCCAGCCCCCCTTACACTCCGACATGACCCCCACGTCCGCTACATGACCAGCGTACGTGGGCAGAAGCTATTGAGGTATTTGTGCGTGGGTTCGGGGGGCCCGAGCGGCTCCTCGCTCTTCCCGCACAGCACCTGCTCCCATGTGTTCACCTGCTGAAAAGAAGCGGGAAAAGATAAGCAGACAGAACCAGGCTTTTTACAGTTTTATTGAGTCGTAAAGTGCGTCCCGTAAAATAAACAGGTTTACAGTACACGTCCTAAATACCATCAGATAAAGAACAACCCCCCTCCCCCTTTCTACCCCCCCCTTCCCTCCCCCATGCAAACCATGCACACAGGTTCATTAATGATAAGAAATCGTCCGTGACTCAAAGCTGCATCCAAATAATGGGAATTTTGGGAAGCTTTATTATGGTGTGAAGATGAAACAAATTCTGTTAATAGGCCTGAGAATGAAGGTCCCGGGTTTGAACAGCAGGGGGAGTTGGTGTGGCTCTTTTCTGTGTGGAGTTGGCATGTTCTCCAAATGTTGTTGTTTTTTGAAATTTCCCTTTTACTTTGATTTTATTTATAGTTTTATTTTCTTTTTTTTCACAGATGAATTTCTACTATTTTATACTGTTGCATGTAATTACATCTCACACACACACACACACACACACACGTGAGTTGTTGTACCTGTGCAGGGCTGCCGGTGGTCCTGCGTGGAATCGGTGAGGCTCTGTGAGCATCCTCACTCTTCTCTGCTCCGGGCAGCATCAGTACCGAACTCGTCAGCAGGTCCTGTTACACACACACACGGTCCAATATCATGAATGGGCCCCTAAGAGACGCTGAACGCAGGTGAAGGGCCACTGGACGGTCACTCACCGGCAGATTGTGTGTTGGTCCCGACGAAGGGAAGAGCTGAGACTGGAGATTCTGACCCTCCCACTGCAGACAGGCTTGTTCAACCTGAAAATACATTCAGTTCAAATCTGCATCATTATTATTACATTATTGTTACACTACATTAGTGTTACATTATTATTACATTATTGTTACACAACATTAGTGTTACATTATTATTACATTATTGTTACACTACACTAGTGTTACATTATTATTACATTATTGTTACACTACATTAGTGTTACATTATTATTACATTATTGTTACACTGCACTAGTGTTACATTATTATTACATTAGTGTTACATTACACCAGTGTTACATTATGTTACACTACACTAGTGTTACATTATTATTACATTATTGTTACACTACATAAGTGTTACATTATTATTACATTAGTGTTACATTACACCAGTGTTACAATATCATTACATTATTGTTACACTACATTAGTGTTAAATTATTGTTTTACTACACTAGTGTTACATCATAATAACTTTATTGTTACACTACACTGGTGTTACATTATTATTATTTTATTGTTACACTACACTGGTGTTACATTATTATTACTATTATCATTACACTATTACTACACTAAATTACACATTATTATTACATTATTGTTACACTAGTATAGTTACACTATTACTACACTAAATTACACATTATTATTACATTAGTATTACACTAGTATAGTTACACTATTACTACACTAAATTACACATTATTATTACATTATTGTTACACTAGTATAGTTACACTATTATTACACTAAATTACACATTATTATTACACTAGTATAGTTACACTATTATTACACTAAATTACACATTAATATTACATTAGTATTACACTAGTATAGTTACACTATTATTACACTAAATTACACATTATTATTACACTAGTATTACACTAGTATAGTTACACTATTACTACACTAAATTACACATTAGTATTACACTAGTATAGTTACACTATTACTACACTAAATTACACATTAGTATTACACTAGTATTACACTAGTATAGTTACACTATTATTACACTAAATTACACATTATTACACTAGTATAGTTACACTATTATTACACTAAATTACACATTATTATTACACTAGTATAGTTACGCTATTATTACACTAAATTACACATTAATATTACATTAGTATTACACGTGTATATTAGAAACTTTAATAAAGTGTCAAATTTTCACTAGAAATAAACAAACCTCTTGTTTAATCTTTTTCAGTGGTGTTTGGTCCGGATGTGCTCTCTCCGTGCTCACCTCACACTCCTGAGGTTCCTGTTTGATCCCCCCGGCCGAGGGCCCTTCCGCCGTGGGACTGTGGACCTGCATCATCAACACACACACACACATTTAACACATTAAAAACACACACATTAAACACACGGCCGTGTTGTACAGGACAGACACGTACTCTCTTCAGAGGTCCGTATTTGGCGTCCTGGATGCTCAGTGAGGTTTTGAAGGGTGTAGGGGTTCGAGGAGAGCACTCCATGATGGAGCGACGCAGGGTAGGAGTCCTAAACCTGGAAAAACAACGTCGGGAAACTACTAAGACATTTTATTTACAGCTGAAGTGTGAGTTCTTTCAGGCTTTTATAATGTATTTATATTTATTTATTTGTTGTAGCTTTTTGTATCTTTGAGACCATGAACAGCGTTTATTAGCATCTTTTTTAATTAGTCTTAAAATGCGACTGAACTTTTGACCTCATCCAGCTTCCATATTTTATTTTATTTCATTTTGCTTTCACGTTTAGAACTTGTGATTTATTATTTAGCCCCTGATTGTCTGATTTCTGTTACTGAAGCAGAATCCAAAACCCTAAAAATCGTGTCTTAATCAAACTCAGCTGTATAAATAAAATCAATGATGATTGCAGGTTGAGGTTGCAGGAAAAATATATATATATATGATGTATTTTTATTGTTATTATTATTTGGTGTGTTTATCAACCGAGATCATCAGAAAATTTTCATTTAATACAAAAAAACTCAAACAAAAAAAATTATCTTATCGTTATCAATCATGTTATTGGAACACGGACTCACATCTCGTTCTCTTTCTGCTGATGGAGCGAGAGGTCCAGCTGCAATGACTTCTGGGAACAGACCGACGACGGCGACACCGGGTGACTCGGTCCGTCTGACTCGGGACTCACCGAGGCGTTTAAGAACTACAGAGGAAGACAGAAAACACACCGGATATGTTACACACACAGACACACACACACACAAACACCGAGACAGAAACTGCAAGAAAAAGAATCCATCTGTAGTGCAGACGGGTTCTGAAACGAGATGTGAGACGGTTCTCGGGTTTCCTCGGGTCCTGATTCAGAACACGAAACAAGCAAGAAAATCTCAGACTGAACACAAACCATCCGAGCCGAACGCTGAAGTTTTCACTTCATTACCCGTCGTTTCATTCATTCATTCATTTTGTTTTAGATAATTAAATAATTCTTTTTATTTTCTCTCTCAGCATCCTCATGAGGCTCGAGGTTCTGCTCTCCCTCGTCACCACAGACTTGCACAATATTTCATTTCACCGCTTCATGGTTTAGAATTTTATTCTGCTGAAGTTCAGATCCGCCTGTCTACACACTTACACACCCCCACACACACACACTCGATACAATAAAATGAGGAAAGAAAACTAAAGACAGAAGCAAATCCAGAATGAAACCCTAATACAGAATTTCATACAGATGTGCAATACGTGTGTGTGTGTGTGTGTGTGTGTGTGTGTGTGTGTGTGTACGTGCATGTGTGCTGTATGTTTACTATGCGATCAAAAGTATTCGGACACAGATCTATGAGCTTAGTGGAGTGACAAAGACGTTTTGCAGTTTGTAGCCTAAGTACTGGACTAGCAACCAACCCGCTCTTGGGCCCTTGTGCGAGGCCTTCGAGCCTCAATCGTTTTAGAGAGTGTCGAGATAGACCAGGCTTCCTTACAGAGTCGATGGCATCGATGAACTCCGGTAAGACCGCCAGGACTCCGCCACCGCCACATGCGTTTGTGTTAGTGTTGCCGTTAGGGCTGTTGGCGTGACCGTGAGCGCTCTCCTCAGGGAGGCAACCCTGATCCTGGGGTGGGGCCGGGACTGACACCGCCACGCCCACCGAAGTGTCGGCCAGGGAGCCTCGACCCCATGTGTAACTGGCCATGGAGATCTGAGAGAGAGAGAGAGAAAGGGAACTTCAGAAGGTGAATGAAGTTTGTGTGTGTGTGTGTGTGTGTGTTGCACAAGGAACTAAACAGAGTGTGTGGTGTGATAAGCCAATATTGCATCACTTATTCAAGCAGTTAGAATGTGAAATATACCCCCAGATGCTTCCTCCAACCATTCACTCACACACACACACACACACACACACACACACACACACACACACACACACACACACTCACGGGTAGTGCTTGTTGGCCCTTCAGTTCGTTCTCTGTCGACATCAGGAGCATCTCGATCTCTTTCACACGCTTCTCTTTCTCTGGGTCCTCTTCATTATAGTGTTTCTGAAGGACACACACACACACACACATTCGGTTATTAAGGTGTGTGTTGTTTCCAGCTTTTAATGTGAAACAAATCCCAGCAGTTCTGGACGGAGTTGAGTTTACACATACAGTTACTCAGGAACGTTTCTAGCGCTACATGCAACCTAACACACAATGCTAAATCCTTATAGAAAGTATTTTTTGTGATTTTGTGTTTCACATGTGTGTGCAACGCTGAACCTTGTGGACACATTTAAACGCCGCTCACCTGGATGGCGGCGGTGCCGTGCTGCGGGATATTGAAGATGTTCAGCTGTAGCGCCAGAGGAAACGGAACCTGTGGACGGAGCGATGGGGTTCAGACGGGTCACATTCAAATCATTGCTTTATTTTACACTCAACACCTGAACAGGTCGCTGGTCTGACGTAGAGTACACACACACACACACACACACACACACACACACACACACACACAGTTAAGCAGTAACTCACCCGCTGTGGGTCAGAGATGTAGTAGGGGTACTGGTTAGTGATGGGACTGGCTGACATGGGGCTGCTGCTGGTCGGGTGGCTGTAGTTGAGGTGGTGATGGGGTTTGGTGAAAGGCGTTATGGAGGTCGTGGCGACTTTGGCTGTGTGTTGCAGGTAACCCTCCTGTTCCACCTTCCGTCGCATGGTGGAGTTCCAGTGGTTCTTGATGGCGTTGTCCGTTCTGGTTAGTAAATAAATTCATAAATAACTTTAAATATCAAAAGCTCAAATTTTAAATGATCCAGCAAGTCATACACACACAGTATCACACACACACACACACACAGTATCACACACACAGCATCACGCACACCAACACACACACAGCATCACAAACACACAGCATCACACACACACACACACACAGAATCACGCACACCAACACGCACACAGCATCACAAACACACAGCATCACACACACACACACACACCATATCACACACACAGTATCACACACACACACACACACACACACACAGTATTACACACACAGCATCACGCACACCAACACGCACACAGCATCACACACACACACCATATCACACACACACAGTATCACACACACACACACAAACACACACACAGCATCCCACACACAGCATCACGCACACCAACACACACATAGCATCTCACACATCCACACACACACCATCACTCACACACACACAGTATCACACTCACATCATCCCACACACAGCATCACGCACAAAGCATCTCACACACACACACACACCATCACTCACACACACAGTATCACACACAGCATCACGCACACCAACACACATGCAGCATCACACACACAGTATCACACTCACATCATCCCACACACAGCATCACACACATACACACACACACGCACCATCACACACACAGCATTACGCACACCAACACACACACACAGCATTACACACACAGAGAGCATCACACACAGCATCACACACACAGCAACACACACAGAGCATCAAACACACACACAGCATCACACACACACACACACACAGCATCACACACACACACACGCACACACACACACACACACAGCATCGCACGCCAGTTGATCAAAGTCTCTTTTTGACCTTGTGTGTGGAAACTGGAGCAGCAGAAGGAAACTCACATCTCACGTCTACTAAGTCTAAAACACCTCTATTAGGGACCCTGTCAGTGGTGGGACTGGAACCTGTAACCTTTAGATTACTGGCCAGGTACATGCCGGTGTATTAAATATTAACATCTCCAAATAAAAGTGATCATTGAATCATTTACTGGCGATTATCAGAATGTTTTGCTTACATTTGCATTTGCTAACCTGCTTGTCTCATTAATCTCGAATCACTCGGTACGAATATAAATCATCTCTGTTCAGAAACATTTTATTTTCCCATCATGCCCCTGTGATCTGACCTGCCGGGCAGTAGTTTGGCGATCTCGGCCCAGCGGTTACCCAGCTTCTCGTGGGCCTGGTAGATGATCCGATCCTCCTCCTCGGTCCATGAGGTTTTCTTTACCTCTGGGTTGAGGTGATTGTGCCAGCGCTCGCGGCACTGCTTCCCGATTCGTCCCTTCAGGTGCTTGGCGATGACGGACCAGCGCTTGGGGCCGTACTTCTGCACCAGCTCGATCACCTGAGGAAGGGGGAGCAGGGAATTATAGGAACACCGGGCCGTGTCACCACTCATATTTAATAATGGGGTGCATCATTTTAGTGAAGAATTTTCAGTGCATGTAAATAATGACATCGTGTGTCCAGAATACCCACAATGCATGGTCTGGCTGTTGTAAGTACGTATATAAAACATGTACAAAGTTTAGAATGTTTATAGTGTTTGTAATGTTTAATTTGTTTATAGTTTAGAATGTTTATCATGTTTATAATGTCTATAGTTTATTATGTTTGTTATGTTTACAGTGTTTATAATGTTTATAGAGTGGATGGATGGAGGACTAGGAGTCCTCGAAGTGTATAGTGCAGGGGTCACCAACGTGGACTCATGAGTCCCTTGCGGGCCTGTTCTAAAAATAGCTCATTATAGTAACAGTTACCAGCGAGCTGCATTAATTTTTTTGTCGCAATTCTTTTTAAAATCACACATGCATTAATAAATTAGAATAAATTATGCACGTGTAAATTAGAAAGCGATCGCTTAATGTTATGGGTTATGTGTTTGTTTAATGTTATGGGTGCTCTGTTCACATGTTCTAGTTATTCCACTTTGCGTGGGGAGGGAGGAGCCTAGTGCAGGTGTGTAGGGAGTGAGAGAGTTGTTGGGAGTGAACCGGTGTGTGTGTGTGTGTGCTCCGATGTTCCGGGCGATGTTACAAGGAAAATGATGGCGGAAATGTAGCCGCGAGTTATCCGAAGGTGTTAATGAAACAGGACTTTTGTTTACATCCGTCTCGTCCTTTCCGCGCGACCCACGGACGTTACAATATATAATTATTAATTATAATTAATTATATAATTACTAGTGATTTCACAAGTGTGTATCAAACTGGTAGCCCTTCGCATTAGTTGGTACCCCAAAAGTAGCTCTCAGCTTCAAAAAGGTTGGTGACCCCTGATATACACAGTATAATAATTTTATAACGCGTTGAAGAAACGAGCAAAATAAATGCTTTTCACTATTCAATCTATAAAATATAAATACATTTGATGTTCAGACATGGCGGTAAATCATGCTAACCCACTACTACTGGGTTCCAAGGTTTAAATGTCAAGTGGTGCTGATGGTCAGACATTGACAAGGACGTGACTAGTTACGTCATGGATCAGCGTCATGTTTGGAGTGTGTCACTTCGAGGCAAACCAGACTGGTCTGCAATCCACGATGTCTGGTCAGAATTGGATGCCGTGCTGACTCAAGAGGGACTGTAACCGACTCACCTCCTGATCCTGGAAATAAAACAAACAAGTATTAGGATAGGGGCTGTAGGGATTTGTGCTTCTCGTCTGGCAATCTGACAGCTAAAATATTCACTGTCTAATCAGCGTATCTCAATAATCTTTAATTCATCTATATTTAAACAGCTAATGTTTTGAAACAGACCTCAGGTCACACGATCCGAGCATGAGAAGTACTAATTATTTCTCTAAAAAGAACTCTCACAACATACACATTCGGTAATTACCAATTTGGTTTTCTGGTCATGGAGCTCATTGACTCGATGGACAAGGCGATCATTCTCCTCCTTCATCTTCTCTACTTTGTGGTATGCTCTGTTCTGCACTGATAGCAGAATTCCTGCAAGGCAATGAGAAACAGCTCACCATTACCATAACATCAGCCGGACTGGTTAATACTAACGAATAAATAAATGCACTTTACCATTTATGATCCTGGCTACCCTCCAGAGACGGAGCAAAATTAGGAAGCCCATGCCATCGAAGGCATCTTCTTTGGAGATGTACACGATATCCAAGACGAAAGAAACGATCACCACAATCCCATCAAAAACCTCAAACTTGTGTCTGAAGAACTCCAGACGATACGCGAAGAGCTTCCCAGCCAACTCCACCATAAAGAATGTGAGCAATGCCAGACTCAGGTAGTGAAACACCTACAGCATTGACATCAACATGATCTGTTAATGTAGGTTGCTTTTCTGCTAAAATAGCAAAAAAGACTTTTATTTAACAAGGTTACTATGTAGGGATTTTAACTTCTTTGTGAGGGTAATGAAATACTGGTGACACATAAAAGACCTTTAACCCCTTTTCCCCTTTAATATCAATGACTGGTCGATAACGTTGGAACATGTTCATAAAACAGAAAGCAGCCGTGGTCTGGTGGTTAGTGAACTGGGCTTGTGATCATGACTGAAGCACCCTTGAGCAAGGCTGCCCACCATGAAGGGCATGTCTGCTTACTACTACTCACTAGTGTGTATTTACTAGTGCACAAATGTGGAGGATTAATTCTTTTGTAAGTAAAAGCAGAGTGGTGAAAAAGTATTAACATTTTAATACAATGAAGGGTTTTGACATTTTTGCTCACCTGAGGGGCGACCCGTTGTTCATCTGCTTTAATTATTGACAAGTCAATGAGCAGTTCACACAACACAAATATGGCATCCAGGATCACCAAACACACAACTGTTATCTAAAACAGGAAACAAGCATTGCATTTCGGAGTATATCAGTAACCAATATGCTTTCCCTCATACAGCAGTAGTGTAGATATAAACTAGTGAAATATTCCCTAATCTCAGAAAAACAAACACTGGGTTAGGCATTAATAAGCTTAACTGGCATCTAATCAGCCAGACATTAATGTACAAATAACTGACCGGCCAACATAAGTAACAAAAGATAAATTTTAGATTAGTTTTGACATTGTTTCGGCTGGATTGGATTTCCGTATCTGCCATATGGCCAATCTTATGGGACATAAAATAGAAGATAAAATCTTAGATTTATCACAGCATTCCGAGAATACACCAGAAAAAAACACTTAATTGTTTAATTTATTGTAATGAATTAAATGTAATTAATGTGTGGCAAACAGAAAAGTAATAGAATTCTACCTGAAACTTTTCTGAGGTGAAGAGTCTTTTCAGTGCATCTCTAAAGGCCAGCTGACTGAAGTGTGGATGTTTTGCAGGTTCCACAGCCTCACTGGTATCATGGAATTCCTCATTGTGCCACTTGGACACCACATCAGAATTATCATCACCCACCGCTGTGAAAAATCTCAGATAACGGGACATGTTGGCTCCCACGAATCACCTGACTCACAGCTGAAAAACATTTCATAAAGTCATCAGTGTTGCAACTCAGCATCATCTTTATAGAAGTAAATCCTTGAAATGCATTTTAGAACATTGATTCATGGGTGGCACAGTGGCTGAGTGGCACTGTTGCCTCACAGCAAGAAGTCCCGGGTTCGATCCCCGGGTCGGGCTGGGGACTTTCTGTGTGGAGTTTGCATGTTCT
>JAOTRQ010066874.1:0-12892 GCA_028565875.1 Hoplisoma paleatum
GTGTGTGTGTGTGTGTGTGTGTGTGTGTGTGTGTGTGTGTGTGTGTGTGTGTGTGTGTGTGTGTGTGTGTACTACTTTAACTACTAGAGTGCCATTATTTTGCTGGCTATAATGTCAGGGTCGTGTGTGTGGGGGGGGGGGGTGCAATGGACACAAGGCACACAGTAACACCCTGGCCCGAGCAGCACACATGTGCTAAGTCAGTGTCTCATATGAACCCGACTACATGTTGTTCAGACTCTCAGCACTGATGTGCTAACAGGAAAATCTGCTCCACCTGAGCACAATAAAGGGTTAGTTAAAACAAAAACATAAAAATATTGTTGTTGTTGTTGTTGTTGTTGTTGTTGTTGTTGTTGTTGTTAGCTTGATCTGTTCCAGTTTGTGAGTTCGTATTGACACAGGGGCAGTATGGTGGCTAATAGGGTAGAACTGTTGCCTCACTGCAAAAAAAAAGTCCTGGGTTTGATCATTCGTGTGTGGAGTTCTCACCAGGTTTACTCTGGATTATCCGGTTAACTCCCACAGTCCAAAAAGCTTGCCAGTGAGGTGAAGTGAATTGGACAGGCTTATTCATGCCCAATAAGCAAATAAATCTGTTTCGTTTCTGATCTACTCGTAATCAGTTCCGAGTCAACATTGGATTTAACGTTTGTGTTTCCGAATCAAAGAAAAACAATTTCAGTACAAATTGTTTATAAGAGTAAAATTAATTCTCTTTTATCAGGTTAATCATGTTAAATATTTGATTAAGCATTTTAAGTTAATGCACTGCTGGGGTTTTGTTTAACTTTATCCTGGCATGAACTTTGACCTCCCTATGTTGATTAAAGTGAACATATGAACACATTCAGATCCAGTTAAAGTTTATCGAGTTATAAAGGTGGTTTTTATATATTTATAAAGTCTGGACAAGAAAAGTAACATTTTATTCCGAATAACAATAAAACACACATAAATACAATCCAGCATTTGTGTGTGTTTTAATAAACTTATAAATAGATACATTTAAGTGATATTAATATAGTAAATACATTCGATTATTATGTACACAAAACATTCAGATTGTATTTGTAAATATTTTAAAGGATTTTGTGCAAAACAAAGTTTAGGATTTAACTTTAAGTGTTGAAAATTGTGGTTAATTAAGTTAATTAAGTATTAATTATTAATTACTTTGTAGGTAATTAAGTCGGTTGTGGGACAAAAACATAAACGCGCGTTTCAGACAAAGGGATTTTATTTAATGCTTTTCTGCCACCTTGTGGTTATATTTTGCTACTACAATATTATTTCTGTCATATTCTGAATTTAATACAGGGATTTTTAAATGTGTTGAAAGAGTTTCTTTTTAATTTAGTTTATATTAATTCAGAAAAAACTAATTATATGTATATAATATGTAAATAATGTATAAAAATAATGAGTGGTGTAGACATTTATATATTTAACTGTTTATTACATTCGAGAAGCTATATAAAGTGCTGAATGTTTTTCATTTTGTCTTTTGTATTAAATCATAAATAATTAAAAAATAAAACACTGAATTAGTTGTAAATGCTGTCGAGAATATCGAACCGTTACTGGGACTGAAACAACAATAAACGGTTTCAGCATATCTGGCAACCCTGGTTAGGGGCGGTTAGAGAAGACGCAGCCGGTTCCGATGGTCAAACCATCATCCGCGATTCAATCAATTCGATTAATTAAACATTTCTGATTAAAGAGATTCAGATTCACCATCGATGTAAAATATTAACGTGGTATTTTGTTTAAGCGACGTGTTGAACAACATCAGGACCGAAGCGCTGCATCCTTTATCATCACCGCCGGTTTGTGTTATTTATTATCATTCTTGTTATTATTCTTTCTTTTGTACTAAGACCGTTTAAACATGTATTTAATGCGCGGTGTGTAAATATTTACTGCGCCTTTATTTAAGTGCGTGTTTTGTGCTTCTGGCTTTTTTAATGCTTAAATCAAATGAGCCTATTGACTCGATCGTACCGCAGCGACACCTGGTGGCAAAATGACCTCAGTACAAACGTCATAGAAATAATAATAGAAATGTATTGAAAAAATTGATTTTTTTTCATAATAATAAACATCATACGTTATAGTTATGAAAAACAAACCGTTTTAATCTTGGCTCCTTATAAGTTTATAAAGTAATGAAATCTATAAACTGTTGTGACGGGGTGCAGGAACCCGTCTCAGTATTTCAATGTGTCGAAGGCACACAGTAACACCTTGGACTGGGGTGATAGTTCAGTGTTGATGTGACTGCATGTTTTTGTGCTTACACAGAATCGATTATGAAAAGAATGGTAGTAATAATTGCATAATTACACAAATGAAATAAATTATAATAAATTATAACATTAATAGTTGATTAAAAATGGCAGTTCGAGCTTCCTGTGTGGAATTTGCATGTTCTCCCTGTGTCTGCATGGGTTTCCTTTGGGTTCTCTGGTTTCCTCACGGTCCAAAGACATGCAGTCAGAATAATCGGAGATACCGAGCTTGTCCTCTCATCATCTCAGTATTTACTCACGTCAGATCATTTCACGTTGATATTTTTGACACCTTATATGTGATCTTGTTTAAAACTCACTGTGTCCTGTTTATTGTTGCTTGTCCTGTTTTTGTGTGTGTATGTTCTGATGACTAGAGAATGAACGAGGAGGAGAACCCTGCTGCTCAGTGTGTACAGGTCCAGGATGTTCATGGTGACGGACGCTGGATGTCACAGGTACAAATTATCATGAGTAGCGACACCTAACGGGAGCAGCCAGAGAAAGAAGAATTACTATGGCTTTGTGTGTGTGTGTGTGTGTGTGTGTGTTGCAGCATAACAGGTTCGTTCAGGAGTGTAAGGACGCCGAGCCGGATGTGTTGTTTGTCGGAGACTCCATGGTTCAGCTGATGCAGCAGTACGAGGTGGGGTGAGATTCGTCTGTGTTTACGAGCTACATCCTGCATGTATAAAGAACAGGTTATAATATAATAATATTATTATATAAGCACATATAACAAAATATAACGATGTTTAACGATGTATAACATATGCATAACCACTATATATAACAATATCAAATTCAAATATATAACAATGTGTAGCGATATACAACCATGTTTAACAATATATAATCATGTATAAAGATGTTTACTGATGCATAATAATATATAACCATTTATATCAATGATGACCAAAATGAGCCGTGTTGATTTGTTCTATTGTAATTTATATTCTAGTTGGCGTATGAGGTCTAGTATGCAATAAAACAACATGGCACATTTGAAAACTCGAGCTGTATATATTATTATTATTATTGTATATCATATTTTAGTCTGTATTTGTACACACTGTTGGTATAAGCAGTATAAAAATCACCCGTTCTGCATTATAAGGATTTAGCTCGATCGATCCTGCAGATCGCTGCCCCCTGCTGGTGACTGTGTGAGCCTACACATGCTGTGTGATCTGTGCAGGTGTGGCGTGAACTCTTCTCACCTTTGCACGCGCTCAATTTCGGGATCGGTGGAGACACAACGTGCAACGTTCTGTGGAGGCTTCAGAACGGAGAGCTGGAGAACATCAGACCGAGGGTGTGTGTGTGTGTGTGTGTGTGTGAGTGTGTGTGCGTGTGTGTGTGAGTGTGAGTGTGTGCGTGTGTGTGCGTGTGTGTGTGTGTGTGTGTGTGTGTGTCGTGGCACGTCTGAGAGATGGAGGGTTGGAGAGTTTCCTCATGACTGCAGCTGTTCTGCCCTCTGCTGGCTGATGGAGGCGCTGCATGCTAACTGAGGCGACTGGTATTGTGCCACTCTCAGGCTGGTGATGATGTGTTTTGTTTGTCTGGGGTGCCCTCAGGTGGTGGTGCTGTGGGTCGGAACCAATAACCACGAGCACACGGCGGAGCAGGTAGCCGGCGGAGTCCTAGCCAACGTCCAGCTTCTCCTGTCACGCCTCCCGAAGGCCAAAATCGTAGTTCTGGTGAGAGCGCTCGCATCATCACTACCAATATATGAGTTAATAATGTGAATACAAAATAATAATAATAAACATTAAAATGAGTTCATGTGGAATAAATAATACAGCAGAAAATTCATTATCAATTAATACAAATAAATGTAATAATACTAAAAAAATAATAATGAAAAATAATTGTATATTAATAAATGTAATAATTTAATGATGCGAGTAAATGAAAAAAATTCTTAAATATAATATAAATAAAAGAAAAATGTAAAAACAATGAAATACTTTTTATTTCTTTACATTTTTTATTGTATTAAGTTACAATAAGCATTAAATTATACAGAAATAAATAATTGTTTTTATACAAAGAACTAAAGTAAATGTAGTAAATATTAATGAGGAAATTATTTTATATAAATGCAGATACATATAATTAATATGCATTTAAATTAAATAATAATATAATATATATAAATCTGTAAATGATCCTACAGTAATCATCAGAATAAAATGAAGCTTTGCTCCGGTAGGGTTTGTTACCCCGGGGAGAATTCCCGAACCCTCTGAGAGAGAAGAACTCAGCGGTGAACTCGTATCTGCGCTCCTCGCTGCCCCGGTTCGGACCCGTGCACTTCCTGGACGCCGGCGCCGGTTTCGTCCACTCGGACGGGACCATCGACTGCCGGGACCTGTTCGACTTCCTGCACCTGACGTCCGGCGGCTACCGTACAGTCTGCGGCCCGCTACACGAGCTCCTGCTCCAGCTGCTGGAGGAGACGCCGCAGGAGAGACGGACGTCGCTGGTGTGAGGGCATCAGAAATAACCGCGCTGACCACTGTCACATCCACCGTATAGCAGAGTGGGAAAGGTTAAGCTAACGCTACACTGTCGTGTGAGAGAAAACATGCTGTTTATTTATGAACATTAATGTGTGTGTAAAGTGTGCATGTGTGTACAAATAAAGTCTCTTTGTGTTCATAAAAAAGTGTCTGTTAATAGCTAACGATACACTCGCTAGCTGAAGGCCCATGAGCTTCCAGTTACGCCGCTGTGCAGTTTGCTAACCATTATCCAGCCTGACTTGTGTACTTGATACAATAATAATAACAATAATTCATCATATAAACAGGCTGATATGAATATAATGTGTGTGTTTAGTGATCAGTGATGTAAGAACATGAATCTACGGTGATAATCATGAATGTGGTGAGCACGTGTGATGCTACGTGATACAAAATCAGTCGTTTATTACTCGTCTATGATTATATTTATGTACAGGTGAGTGATAACAGAAATATCTTATTGTAACCTGATGATAAACACCTGCTGCACTTTGGCGGGCCGAGGGCTGCGTTCAAAAACCTACGAAGACACTTAATATCTTGGCTAGTTAGTGTGGAATGACACGATGATAATGTATAATGATGAATCTCGGATGCTAATTAGCTGCGCCACCTCGTCCCATTGTTTTAAATGGTGCGATGCTAACCGTGTTAGCCTGGCTAAAGGTTTATTTATGCTTTAGTCTGACGCGAGACAACGAAGTCGTTTTCCTTTTATAGTTCTGCATGGAGGTGATACGAGCCGTAAAAATAATTCACCACAGCCACACTAGGGGGCGTCGATTCTGAAACGTGTTTGTAGTTCACGTTCCTGTTTTAGTGACGAGCGAGAAACGTCATTGTTATTGACGACGAATGATTTTAAATGTCGGATCGTAAACATTGAGGCGCCAACATCTACAGAGAAAGACGACTTTAACTACAAGCGTGCACCCTGTGTTGTTTTGATAGCTATAGTGCGCCCCCTTGTGGCTTGCATGGTTTTAAGGTGTATTTAGAACATTTGGGAAGCTCTGAGGGGGGGTGGGGGTGCACGTCGATCAAGCCCAGCGCACTCTAGTGGCCACAATGGGCAGTACCTGCTGCAAACTACCTGTGAGTGTTTGTGTGTGTGTGTGTGTGAAGGAGGTGAGATTTGGGAGTTATGTGGTAAAGGTACTATTGTTTATCACTGTTATTAAAGTTTAATTTCCAGTTGGCACGGTAACGACGGGCACTATCGCTGCCACGACGATGCCAGCTCATAAATCCACATCATTCGAGTCATTAAATGTTCGTTAAATTATGCACAAGGTGTTTAAACATTAGAGGAAGACGAGTATTATCGAGCAGTATTAAAGATTCATAAGCGAGCAGCTTCTTTCCTCTAAACAGTTTCATTCAATATAATTTTATCAAATGAATCGATAAACTTAAATAACTCGATTAACTTAATGACACCAGAAATGAGTCCGCTGATGAGTAAGCGCTGATTAGTGTAATCCGTCTGACCTTTGAACCTTCCATGCAGGAGGTCTGGAGTCCAAATGCTCTTTACGGACTCTTATAAAGCATCGTTGTAACATCAGCGAGCACCTTTAACCCGTCTCAGGTAAGATCTCACCTGTACACCTGTATCACCCACATTAGGATTGATTTATATTATTATATAACTTATATTCCAACTTATTATAGAACCAACATGTTCTAGTTCCATGTTTAACATCCGTCCAGAACCGGCACAAAACAAATCTGAAGTTTTAATATTGGACGAGTTATCAGAAGGTTGTTGGTTTAAGTCACACAAACCTTCACGATGCTTTTTGTTGGACCCCTGAGCAGGACTCGTCACATTACATTATACACAGTACATTTTGGCAAACGTCATAAATGATGTTGTTAGTTTTGTAAATGTTATTATTATTAATAGTAGATATATTATATTATGATTATTAGTACATTATACACATTATTATTATATTTAATTGGTGTATTATATATTTGTATTAGTCATTTGCATTAAACCTATTATCATCAATATTATTATTATAAGATATTTATGTTTATTATTATTATTATTATTATTATTATTATTATTATTATTATTATTATTATTATAAGAATCATTAGTAGTAGTAGAAACATTATAAATATCATTTCTATTATCATTATAATTACAATAACTGTTATTAGTAGTTCGTATTAAACAAATTATTTATTGTTATTATTATAAATCTCAACATTAGTTAATTAGTTAAAGTCAATTAATTTGATTATTAGTAGTTGTGTATTATAAACATTTTTATTATTATCATAATTCGTATAAGTAGTAGAAGCATTATAAATTATGTTATTATAGTTAACATTGTTGTATTTTATTACTATTAGTGGTAGTATTATTATATGATTTATTTATGATTAGTAATATTATACATATGATTCTTATTATTATTATTTCAATAAGCAGTTATAAGTAGTAATAGTATTATATATATATTTTAATACTATCATTAGTATAATTGTTATTAGTATAATATGTGTATTATTATCGTGTTGTTACAGTGAACATTATAAGTAATATTATAATCTTTTTTGTAGTAGTAGTATAATTGTTATTATAATTAGTTATTATCATTGTTTTAAGTATTACTATCATATTTATTATTAGTTGTAATATTTTACATTTGTTTATTATTATTATTATTAGCATTATTTTAAATAGTACTATTATACATATGATTATTATTTCAATAAGCAGTTATAAGTAGTAATAGTATTATGTATATGTTTTATTACTATTATTACTATAATTGTTATGAGTATAATATGTGTATTATTATAGTGTTGGTAAAAATAGCATTATAAGTAGTTGCATTTTATGTTTTATTAGTAGTAGTATTAATGTTATTATTATTACAGTTATCTTCCTTGTTATACGTATTACTATTATATTTATTATTAATATTTTATACATCATTGTTACTATAATAGTTTAAAAGTTAGATGAGTATTAATATTTGTTCCGTCTCCTCCTGTAGACGTTGATATGAAGGCCGCCGCTCTTGCACTGACCGTCCTCTTGGCTCTGGGTGAGTTTCCTTTCACTTCTCTTTGCCCTCCAGCTTTACTCCATGTTTCCGGGGCCCTTCAGACTCTGGAGTCTCTTTTCTGTGTGTGTGTGTGTGTGTGTGTGTGTGTGTGTGTGTGTTTCCAGGCAGTTATGCCTTCGTGGTGCAGGCGGACGAGCCCACCCAGCTGGAGCACTACAGAGCCGCCGTCTCGGTCTATCTGAACCAGGTTAAAAAACAGGCCTACAAGGCCCTGGATGATCTGGATGGAACCGAGTTCGAGGTGTACAAGTAAGTCGAAGCTCATCGGACTCGTTTTCACCCCGTCTTCTTCCCTTCCTTAACCCCTCGAACCCTTCTCCTGCCTCCTCCAGGGCAAAGCTGACCGAGAGCCTGGAGAACCTGCAGAAGTACGTCGAGTCCACCTCCAGCTCCCTGAGACCCTACACCGAGCAGGTGATGGAGTCCACACAGAAGGTACGCAGTCACATCATGTCAGAGCTGGAGGACCTGAACACCCGGCTGAGGCCCCACCGCTCAGAGTTCGAGCAGGTCGTCTCCAAGCACCTGATGGAGTACTATACCAGCCTGGGTCCCATCATCCAGGACTACATGATGAGCACACACAAGAAGCTGGAGGAACTCCGCCCCAAGCTGCAGCCGACTATCGATGATATCAGATCCAAAACGCAGAGCAACCTGGAGGAGACCAAGTCCAAGCTGATGCCCGTCATCGAGGTCGTGCGGGGCAAGCTCACCGAGCAGCTGCAGGAGCTCAAGAACATGGCCACGCCCATCGCAGAGGAGTACAAGGGGCACATGCTGAAGGCCGTCGAGGACGTCAAGGACAAGCTGGAGCCTCACGCCACTCAAGTGCATGGACAACTGGATCCTTATATGGAGACCCTGAAGGAGCGGTTGGCCACCTTCTACAAGAACGTGGCTCAGACACTGGAGGCATGAGCACAGAACCACAACAGACATGTATTGCTATTGTGTGACAGCACAAATAAATAAACAACACAAAAAACAAATGTGTCGATGCGTCATCATTACCTAACTAACTTGTTTTCCAACTGCTCCCATTAGGTGGCGCTACAGCAGATCGTGATAATTTCACTTGGTAGTTTTTACACATGATGCTCTTCTTGAAACTTTCCTTCCTATTTATCCAGGTATGGTAGATGTACTACAATGCACAGGTTTGTGCCTCACAATAGTGAGGTACTTGTGTGATGGCCAGTTTCAAGCCCTACCACCCGAAACTGTCACTGTTGGTCCCCTGAGCAAGGCCCTTAACCCACTCAAAAACAGTGTTCACTTGTAAATAAAAGTCACTTTGGATAAAGGATAAAATTTCATGTAAATAGGAGGTAACCAGAGCTCCCGGAAATATTTCCTGTCTCATGGCTGCATGTATTATTAAAAAAAAACAGAAGACAATTTTTTTAAAGCAAAATATTTTTATATTTACATTTGAAACATAAAATTAAAAGTTATAGAAGTCACAGCATGAATAAAAAACAAAACAACTTCAAAACAAGTGCTGCAATTACGAACTCTACTGACTGAACAATGGAACTGCAGTGATATCAAATTTAGGAGCCAACCATGCAAAGTGAACGAAGTTTTATTGGGGTAATGTTTGTACACACGGACGGACCAGACAGACAGACATCGGACAGGAGCAGCTTGTTCGTGTACATCCAGACCCCCCCCCCATTGCCCCCAACCCCGAATTATTTGCTGGAGCAGAAAGGGCAGGAATTTTTCTTGCTGGTCTGAAGCCACACGCTGATGCACTGAAACACGAAGAACCACAAACAAGCTTCAATATTCTGCAAATAATAAGCTGCTTCTGCGAAGTGTGTGTGTGTATTCACCTCCTTGTGAAGTGTGTGTGGGCAGTTGGTGATGTACTGGGTTCCGGGTTCCACCAGGTTCTGACACATCAGACACGGCTTTCGCGCCGACTGGTGGAGAAACAAACAAATAAAACAAAAACTAAAAAAATTCTTAATTTCTCCATCATGATGACTTGATCTTGATTTGTGGAGTGTAAGTAAGTCGTGATTCGTATGTTGACCTGCGAGGTTCGGGACGAGAAGACGTGAGAACCGGGAGGTTCGACAGGAGGGACCGGACCACCTCTCTGGGGAGCAGCGGAGAAGTGCCTGGAACCAGCAGGGGGAGCTATGGGACCCAAAACCTGGATGCACACAGTTACAATCGAGGGTCATGATACACTCCAACCATGGTGCAATACATTTATTTATTTATATCATTAATATTAATGATCATTTATTTATCTAAATAATAAACACCCTTTTATTTTGGCGGTAAAAACAAGTGTCAGCGCCCTCTTGTGTTGAAAGTGAACCTCCACTCATCAGTTGGAACTCCAGACATGAATCGTACCTAATGAAATGTATTCAGGAATCTATTTACAGTCTATTTCATCACTAATGGGGATCAAATGTTCACTTACTGAATAGTATATCCCCCCCACTAACATGCAAAACGGTCAGTGCTCACCGGACGCTCGGTTTTTGCCAGTTTTTGTTCCATTTGTTGTTTAATGTTGTCCATCGTCATGCCGGCCATCGTGCCGCGCTCGCTCTTGATCTGCTGCAAGACTTGCATCAGCTGCAGTCTGAGAAACACACACACACACACACACGTGCACGCACATGCACATGCACACACACACATGCACGCAAGCACATCATAAAAACAATGGCGTCAGTAAGATTGGCATATAGATGCAGCATTTTCGCCATACAGCAAGAAGACAGTTGGTTACCTGGTGCATTGTGGGAACTGGGTGCCCAGTTTATCCAGCAGTTTGTCCAGTTTGCCGGCCGGTTGTGTGTTGGATGGCGAAGGCGCCGGGGGTGCAGGGTTGGTCCCCGCGACTGTAGGAGACGGGTACGGGAGCGTGGGTCGGACGGCGGCGGCGGGCGTGGTCAGTCTGGGTCGGTGAACGTTGTGCTCGGTCGGGAACGTGTGAAAGGGTGCGGGTGAGCGGGGGGCAGGGGTGACCCGAGGGGGCGGGAGGAAGACCGGGGGCATCTGCAGCGATGGAACATTCATGAGAGGAATCTGGACAGAAATTAAAATGTTTATTAATAATAAATCATGTCTTACATCAGGAAAAACAGACATGCTGGCAGACAGACAGGCGGGCACTCACCACGGGGACGAGGGGGAGGCGAGGAAGCTCGACTTTCGGCAAACTGCCCAGCTGTTGACCTTTCTGTAGGGCCTTAATATTCTCACCAAATGCCACCTGAGACAAAAAAACGGAATTTCAGGCTTGTGCCTCGACTCGGACTCTATGCTATCGGGTCGTGCCTCAACTCGGACTCTATGCTATCGGGTGGTGCCTCGACTTGTGCCTCGACTCGGACTCTATGCTATCGGGTCGGGGATCACTCACCTGTAGATTAGGTAAGCTGGTGCGCACCAGCGCCACATTTTTCTCCCACTCGATTCGCTGCCGATTATTCTGTGGATTCGGGTCCGACCTGGCAACGTAGTAAACTCACAGTAAGAATACAAACACACACACACACACACACACACACACACACACACAAGCTCTCTTTTACAAACACACACACATTTACATAACGTATTGACCTGAGACTACTGATGTATTTCTCAGCATCTGGGATCCAGTCATCAATCTCAGACAGAACCAGCTCCCTCTGAGACTCCACTAGAGCAATCTACACACACACACACACACACGCACAGAGAGAGAGAGAGAGAAAGAGAGAGAGAGAGAGAGAGAGAGAGAGAGAGAGAGAGAGAGAGAGAGAGTTAGTTACATCTCCTGTATTTAGCAGATGCTTCATTTTATCCAGTTTCACCTGAATATAATTTTTAAACATTTGAGGGTTCGGGTAGTTGGTTGGTTAAGTGGTTAAGCTTACTGGGCCAAACAGTGGAAACCTGGTGGTGATGGGGTTTAAACTAGTGATCTTCTGATTACAAGTCTATTATCTTTACTATTGTGTGAACAATATCCACTTAATGGTGATGGTGACCGTGTTTACCTCGTCCTTCAGAGCCGCACGATTGGCTTCTTCAGCCAGTCTGGACACTTGGTCCTTCTCCTGCTGAAGAGCGGTGATCTCCTTCTGCCAAGAAAGCCTGAACACACACACACACACACACACACACACACACACATAACATGCTTTTCCCAACACATAATAACTAAGTTATTAAGCCGTTAATAACTGAGGTACTAATAAGGCGTTCCTCATCATACTTTTCGTTCTGTTGCTCTTCAAAGAGCTTCTCCAGCTTCTTTTCAGCCTCTTCCAGTTCTTGAGTTAATCTAACACACACACACTTATTTCAACATGACACACCTGGAAAAAAGGGCCAATAATTGATAAGTTCATGAGTTTTACTTTCTGCTGGTCTTCAGGTGTTGCTCCTTCTCTGCTGTCAGCTCCTCGATCTTGGTGGTGAAGTTCTTTCTCATGGATTTGTTGTTGTTCAGCTCCAGTTTCTCTCGGAGCAACTCGATCTTATTGATCAGATCCTAAAAAAAGAAAAAGACATTGTCTGTCTGTCTGTCTGTCTATAGTATAAAACCCTGATATCGTCCAAGCTGCGACACTTTTTGAGAGATGATACCTTATGATGCTGTTTCTCCTCGTCTCTCCTGTTCTCCAGACTCTGGACGCGAGCCCCGTGCTCGACCTCGTCGTCCGCCTGCTGTTTCTCCAGAGTCTCGCATTCGGCCGCCAGCATCGCGTTCTGCTCCTTCACCGAGCACTGGGAGTCCCATAATGCAAAGTATAACCAATCTCATAATGCACAACGGAAGTCGCGTACAACCGACCGATGTACACTAAACAATCACGGCGCCTTATAATGAACTGCGTTGTTATGAGCAAACCCACAAAGGGTTGTGTCCCAAATCTTGTAGTGCTTGTAACCCTGTTTTGTGATTATTGAATTTCTTGGAAGGTAGGCCATCTGTTTAAGTATATTCTTTGCTGTA